>NW_021024949.1:414302-432734 GCF_004153795.1 Camellia sinensis
ACTTCTAATTAATTAACAAATTAAATGCGAAAGAAGGTGGCCACAGGCTCGCCTCAGGATGCGTGAATGAGGCATGCTTGACGTCTTCCCGGAAACTCGCTGCTATAGCACTATGCTCTGTTAAGCATGCTTGCTCGCGCTGAGGAGCTGCCCAAAGTCAAGGTATGCGCTTGAGCTGGGGGAGTACCACTGTACCAAGTAGAACCACCACTGGGGGCCGAAGGGGATGATCACGGCCAGCTGATAAGTATGGCCATCAAATTTCCTGGCGGGGACTGTATTAGCGACCCGGCAAAACTTCCTGCAGAATTGCAGTGAACAACGGTAGGGGGAAGCAGTATGCATGAAATTGAGCGATGTAGCATGGATACTATCCCTCAGGGTGTATGGACTAAGGGAGCATGGTCTTGGCCCTCGACCCTCGGGCCATCAATTATGCATTTTGATGCATGATGGCCTAAGAGCCAAGTTTGCGACTTAATGTAAATGCATGCAAACAAAACACATGAATGCAACCACCCTTTCATGTTGAGGTCAAGGGGGTCGGCGACCGAGGATCGAGGCGCGTTACGTCACTTTGAGTACGAATGCATCTCAATTCTCATGTTTGGTTTGACACCCCAAACCAAACAATGCAATATATGTATGCAAATGTGGCTCAACTATGCAACATGAGGCTAAGTTACAAGGTATGCCAAATGCAAGGTAACCTAAACATGCAAATGTAATGTACTAAGCATGCGAGATGCAATGCAATGCAACCTAAAATGTAATGTAAACATGGCACAATGCAAGCATGCAACTAAAGGTAACAAGTCAAGCATGCAACCATATACAAGAGTGGACTTAGGCTGAAATGGGAGGCCCCAGCCACACCGCAAAACAGTGGCCAAAGATGCCAAAATGATGGACAACAAGCATACCAAACAAGCAAATCAAAAGGGCCTAAAGCTAAGGCATGGTGGGCTATTCTCAAGAGCACCCAAAGGTGAGGTACATGGATACCAAACACTCATGTTAGACTCTAAAATGCATGCAAAAGATGGCACCAAAACATGCTAGGAAATGGATACAAAAGAGGAAGCATTCAAGGCCACTAAAGAGAGTATCCTACTACAACCAGCCCAACCACTCATGGCATGCACTTTTCAATACAAATCAGAGTTTCAATATGTAAAATGAGCCCCCAAAATGCATTGGTATGGCAGCCTAAGTGACTTAAACAAAATGCATGCACCAAAGCTCATTTCTAGGCATAAAAGGACACATCCTCAAAACATGAAAGAGGTGATGAATGCAAGCATATAAGCATGGTTTGAGGACTGAAATGACATATAAAATGACTCCAAATCATTGAAACAACCCAACTAAAGCATGCTAGTGACTCACATACTCAAGGTTCACAAGCCAAAATGCAAGGAGGTCATATCAAACATGGCAAACATGATTAAATCAGTACCCCACAGACCTTAAACATGGCAAAATATGACCAAGGACTTCACAAAGCAAGGCAAAAATATGAGAGCATGGTGGTCTAATGGTATGATGCACTTTTAGACAAAATGGGGGAATACAAAGCAAGTATTTTATGCATGCAAGGGGCAACAAACCAACATGGGACAGAGGTGTAATATGACCAAAAAAACACCAAAAAACCTCTGAAATGGAGCCAAAGACAACCAGGCATGTAAGCTACCTTTATAAGCCTTAAACACAAGCAAAAGAGACACAAGGGGAGAGGGGTGTCCCTCCCCTATGCAAGACCTCAAACCCCCTTCTTCACCACTAAAAATCCACTGGATTTCAGTGGTGAGAAGGCTAATACACCAAAGAAATCAAAACTTAATAAATGAAGCACAAAAAGGGGCCAAACAAGACCTAAGAGGGGGAGGTCGACCCCTAATGCCAAAACAACCTTAATGAGATATCTTAAGCATGCAAATACAAGACTCTTTTAAGTTATACACAAAGTCTAAAACAATGAGCAAGATAGGAAAAAGTCTAGTGCAAGATTGGGGAATCTAAAGTAAAAGAGTTACCCTTGAAGAACCCTTGATGAACAGCAAGTGCAGCCTTCTTCTTTTGATCAAAACCAGTCCAAAACCTCAAGAACAAACCCTCAAAGCCTCCCAAATTCAAAGTAAGGTGTAATGCTATGTGTTTTAGTGCAAAACTAAGAACAAACACACACTTTAGGCCCTCAAACACACATAAAATGAAGAGAGAGAGGGAGATATAGAGAGAGAGGATTATATATATCAGATATATATGTGTATAGCTCTGGTTTTTTGCTGAACCCAAATAAAGGAGAAGGGAGGTCTCTTATATAGGCAAGGTAATTGGCCAAAGCTTCTAAGGGAAGCTACTCAAAAGGGTCAAGGCCTACAAGGGAAACCAAGCTAAGGGTGCAAGGCTTCCTGAGGAAGCTAGGACAGCTGGCAAGCTTCTTGAGGAAGCTTTCTCAAGAAGCTTTGACCAAAAGGGTACAAAAAGGGAAAAACAACCACATGTATGCCTTGGGGCAGGTTTGGTGCATTCCAGCTGGCACAGCTGGCATGCACCATGCCTAAAAAAGGTAAAAAAGTGCTACCGGCTAGAAAAGGATGTCACCGGCCAAACATATGGCCGGCCGGCCATACTGAGTGCCGACCGGGCAATGGTATAATTCACCAATGGCCGGTAGCCTCAAAACATGGCCGGTGGCCTCAAACCAAGGCCGGTGGGTGTCAGGGGTAGCTACCAAGCTACTTCCTACCCTCGGAAGCAAAAACACAAGTGTTTGGTGCAAAACCAAACACATAACAGTCAAGTTGAGAGATCCTGAGGCAAGGTGCGTAGCCGAGACCTCTGGGAACTGAAAACGAAACACAAACATGAGTAATCACCGAGTGTTCGAGCGGTGACGTCCAAGTCTTGAGGACGGTCAAAAATGGGGTGTTTACACATCCTTAGCACAAGGCCCTTACCCGAGGGTAATAATACCGTGGTCTTATGGTCCTTGCCCGGGGGTAATAATACCGTGGTTCAAGTATGTTACGAGATATCTCTTGCCATCGACCGTCTTGTACAGATGGTACCACCGATGGTGTTGTACGGGTGGGTTATGTTTTTCCATCGATGGTCTTGTACGGATGGTACCACCGACGGTCTTGTACGGGTGGGTTATGATCAAGCTTGAACTCCGATTTCTGTTTCTGATTCAAGCATAATTAAGAATATGTATGAATATGTTTCTATTTATCCGTTCCGTTTATGCTATGTTATAACATGATATGAATTGATCGGTCTTTAAGACCTAATGATTTCTGGTATGGAACAAAGTGCTACACGGAACTAAGTGCTACGACGTGAGTCACCTCTAGAATCCGTGTGAGACACCTCTTGGGTTCATACAAGTATGTTCAAGGGCTATATGCCAACATGCGTAAAGCTTAATGTTAATACGTTCAAGGGCTTAACGCCATTCTGATAAGGGCTGTAATGCCATTCTGATAAGGGCTTAATGCCGTTCTGTTAAAGGGCTCAATGCCACTCTGTTCAAGGGCTTAAAGCCATTTTAGTTAAAAAGGGGCCTAAGGCCATTCTGACATTAGTACAGAATCAGATTAACTACCTGTCTTTCATATTATATACGCTCTGCTTTGCATTATAATTCAAGTTGAACATTGAATTATTCAAGTACTATTATTCACTGAGGTTATCTCACTCTGTATTTTGTCTGATTCCGTAGGTCATACGTTTGGAGGTGTAGACGTCCCCGAACGCCCCGGGAGGATGAGTCCCGTTCTGTTCGTTTTGGGTTCACTACAGTTTGGACTCTCAAATTGTCACGGTTCTAAATCTGAACCAAAGAGTCCAAATCCGGCAAATTGTTTTGAGAAAAATAGATTTTGAAAGAAGTGCCAAACATGGACTGCTTTGCCAGATACAGAGTCGCCACCTAAATATTTTTTATGGGGGAATTTAGGAAACCCTGACTCGGTGCCAAAGGCCACGTATCCGTCATCACCAAAGTTGCCTCGGCTCGGGAACTTGGGTACGATTGGGGAAGGTCAGCTATGAGCACCCCCTCTCGACCGATCAAAGATCGGCCTTTACTAACCGGGATATCTTGTTTTGAAAGCATTATGAGTTCCTATTCCGATTATTGCTTAGAATTACTATGTTATGTGCACAACAAACAAGTATAGACCAAATGCCTAAATTGGAACAAAACATTGCATGTTTGTTTTGAAAATGGTTTGCTACTCGCTAGTAGGCTAAAATGCAAGTTTTGCCACCCTCAAGTGGGCTTTAGAAAAGATGGTTTTGCCACTATCTAATGGGCTTAAAACTCACAGTTTTAATACATTATTCTAATTTAGGTAATTCAACCTCCACCCACAAGCATTCAAGCAGTTATATCACATAAGCAAGTAGCCTCATGGTAAGCATGCTGGCATGGCAACACTCACACGCATGCAAGGATGCTAAAACATAAATGCTCACCGAGTACTCCAAGCTAAAACAGAAACTAGTTAGTAATCATATGCGTGATCCTAGTTCATGTTAAGATGGCTAATGCAACACATGCAAGATGCAGCTACAATAGGCTCGGCTAATCTATGGATGACATATGATGATGCTACAACTAACACGTATTCAACTTGGAATTGAAATACAATGCAGTTAGAATGATGCGCCGAGCCCAGTGCATGCAAGACAAATGTATGGATGCACGCATGCAGAGCATAAGGTATGCTAAATCAAATATGACCTAATACTAACCATCAAAAGCAGATAAGTAAAAGGGAGAAAGAAGTGGGGCTTGGAAGACATGCACACACGCACCCACAGTTATTACAAGTTAGCCCTCACTCGGAGGGACCGAAAGAATAATACAATTTAACTAACTGACAAGCTAATTAAATATTACAGACCACCTAATTAATTAAGCAAATTAATTAATCTAATTTAAGCAATAAACAGCCTCGGGAAGAGGGTCCAATGTGATGCGTGCTCGATTCCGCTCGGATGTCACTGCCATGCACAAGCTGCCTCTACTTTGATTGTTCTGCTTCTCTGAAGACTGTACAAGTCCTAGGGTTGCTTCTCTGAGTGCTGTGGAGCACCACCGGCCGTGAGGAATAGTCACCGGCCATGGGGAATGGTCATCGGCCATAAATTAATCCATCGGCCACTTAGGGATGGCCGGTCGGCACTACAGATGGCCGGTCGGCCAAATCTTCCTGCAGAATCTATTTTTGACAGTAGCAGAGGGCAAAACATAGCATGGTAATGCATTTCATGCAAATGTGTGCATGGCCACTCTCCCAATCATGTTATGGACTCAAGGGAGCGTGGTCCTCGACCCTCGGGCCATCAATTATGCACGATGGCCTAATAAGCCATGTTTGCAACTTAATGTAAAAATGCATGTAACAAAGAGGAGATGAATGCCAACACCCTATCATGTTGGGGTCAAGGGGCTTGGCGACCGAGGGTTGAGACGTGTTTTGTTACTTGAAGTGCAAACACTCCTCAGCCCTCAAGTTTCGCTTGACACCCCAAACCAAACAATGCAATGCATGTATACAAATTTGGCTCAAAGATGCAACATGAATAATGCAATGCGAAGGGGCAAACCTCAGCCCACCCCAAAACAGTGACAAAAGATGCCTAAAATGATGAACAAATACTCAAGTAAGCATAAACACCAATAGGCCCAAGATTAAGGCATAACCAAGGGGTATTCTACTACCACTACCCCAAGCCAACATGGCATGAGCTATACAACCAAAAACAGAGTTTGGATGCATTGAAATAAATCCTAAAACCCTTTGATATGGCAGCCCCGAAGGCTTAAACACTTAGGCATGCACAATGCTCATTTCAAGGCATAAAAGGACGCATCTTCAAAGCATGAAAGAGGTGATGAATGCAAGCATACAAGCATGGTTTGGGGACTGAAATGATATGGCAAATGACTCTAACTCATTGAAATAGGCCAACTAGGGCATGTTTATGACTCACACACTTTGGGCTCACAAGCCAAAATGCATAGCAACCACATCAAACATGTCAAGCATGACCAAATCAGTAACCAACAGACCTTAAGCGTGGAAAAATAATGCTAAAACCTTCTTAGGACCAAGCCAAAAACATGCTCAAATGATATGCTACAACATGATACACTTTAAGCCAAATGATGGGATTTCAAAGCAAGTGTATTATACATGCAAAAGGCCAGAAAAAAAAACAACATGAGGCAGAGACAATACATGCTAAATGAGCACCAAATAAGCTCTGAAATAAAGCCAAACAAGACTAGGCATGCATGCTACCATATTGAGCCAAATATGCAAACAAAAGAGAGACCAAGGGAGAGGGGTGTCCCTCCCCCAAGCAAAACTTCAAAACCTCTTCTTCACCACTGAAAATCCACTGGATTTCAGTGGTGAGAAAGCCAATACATAAGAGTAACCAAAGCCTAACAAAAGAGCACAAAAATAGGCCAAAAGAGGCCTAAGAAGTGGAGGTCGGCCCCAAACAACCAAATGACCTTAATGAAAGATCTCAAGCATGAAAATACAAGACTTTTTTCAGTTATACACAAAGTCTAAAACAGCAAGCAAGGTACGCAAAAACCTAGTGCAAGATTGGGGAATCTAAAGTAAGAATGTTACCCTTGAAGAACCCTTGAGGAACAGCAAGATCAGCCACCTTCCTATGATCAAAACCAGTCCAAAAACTCAAGAACAAACCCTCTAAGCCTCTCAAAGTGTGGTGTAATGGTGTGTGTTTTAGTGCAAAACTAAGGTCAAAACACACTTTTAGGCCACAAAACACACACAAAAGAGGAGAGAGAGGGAAATATATATAGAGAGAGTGATGTATATCATAATATATGTATAAGCTCTGGTTTTTTTCGTTCAACCCCCAACAATGGAGGAGGGGTGCTCTATATATAGACAAAACAAAGGTTTGAAGCTTCTCAAAGAAGCTAAACATAAAAAGGGGTCAAAGGGGGCAAGGCTTCCTGAGGAAGCTAGGACAGCTGGCAAGCTTCTTGAGGAAGCTTTGACAAAGGGTCAAGCTTCCTCAAGAAGCTTTGACCAAAAGGGTTCAAAAAGGGAAAAACAGCCACATGTATGCCCCGGGGCAGGTTTGGTGCATTCCAGCTGGCACAGCTGGCATGCACCATGCCTGAAAAAGGTAAAAAGGTGCTACCAGCCAGAAAAGGAGGTCACCGGCCAAACAGATGGCCGGCCGGCCATACTGAGTGCCGACTGGCCAATGGTATAATTCACCAATGGCCGGTAGCCTCAAAACATGGCCGGTGGCCTCAAACCAAGGCCGGTGGGTGTCAGGGGTAGCTAACTAGCTACTTTCTACCCTCAGAAGCAAAAACACAAGTGTTTGGTGCAAAACCAAACATAGAATAGTCGAGTTGAGAGATCCCGAGGCAAGGCGCGTAGCCGAGACCTCCGGGAACTGAAAACGAAACACAAACATGAGTAATCACCGAGTGTTCGAGCGGTGACTTCCAAGTCTTGAGGACGGTCAAAAATGGGGTGTCTACGGGAGGTCAGCCACAACTCTTAATGCTCGTCTCCCTTTGTCAGCCTCTGTGTGTCCAAGCATTTGGGTGAAGCCTACCCGTTTTGTGAAGTTTTGGCTTACATTCTGACTGTCTATATATGTTAAATTCTAATGTTTTTTTTTTTTGTTATACGCCCAAACAAAGGGCGGGGTTGTATATGTGTATGTAAACATTATTATCTGTCTATTTGTGATCCTGGCATGATAGTGGTCGCTCAATGGATGTAGTTCTTTTCTTGCATGTTATTATATAAAATTTATGCTTCCGCTCAGGCCCCATATGTTATATATAACAGGTTAAGTGTCTGTTTCTGAAGTGGTCATGCCCAAACTTCTAGGGGCGAGTTTCGGTTGTAACAAAATCAGTTTGAAGTATGGCCCAAATATGCTAGAATAGAGGGCCAAAACAACATGCATTGTGAGCTAGTGAACATGAGTTACACTACAAGCATATGAAGCATGTGAAGGACTACCAAACCAAGCAAAAACAAAGTCATGGCATGCCAAATGATGGCCAAAAACCCACTGAAACAAGACCAATACATGCAAGAATGACATGCTCCTTTGATAAGCCATGAAAGGGATTACTCTACACATGCAAGAAGCAAGCAAAAGGGGACTAAACCAACCATGGTCAGAGCCTAGGCAGGTCCTAGAAGTCACCAAAAAGTGCCTGAACTAGGCCTCCAAATGATATAAACATATGCTCCTTTGGTAGGCCAAAAATACTAGTAAACAAGACAACAAGAGAGAGAGTCACCCCTCTCCGATTTAGGCCCTCAAAGCCACATTCTCACAACTGAAAATCCACTAGATTTCAGTAGTAGGAAGGCCAGGCAAAGACTAGCCCGAATGCCTTCTGGCATGGCACAAAACAAGGTTAAATAGAGCACGCAAGAGGGTAGATGACCGTCAACACCAAAAGAGCCTTAAACAAACATGAAAATCACTTAAATATGAACCTTTTTTTAGTTGACAACAAAGCACAAATAAGAATGCAAATGAGGCTAAGAGAAGGATCAAAATAATGCTTAAAAGAGGGAAAATTGATTACCCTTGAAACTCAGCAAAACCAGCAAACTTTGGGTCCAAAAACCAGCTCTTTAACCTCTGAAAACAACCTCCAAGAACCTCAAATCAATGGTGGAAGTGTATGGCTATGAGGTGTAGTGTAAAAGGGTCAAGAACAATGCACCTTATGTGCCAAAATATAGAGATATAGAGAGATATGTATTGTTTTGCCTTAGAGAAATTCTGAACCTGGTTCAAGGAGGGGGAGGGCCTCTCTTATAGACAAACAAGGCCAAAGCTTCTTTAAGAAGCTAAAAAACAAGGCTCAAGATCCTCCATACACGTGTATGGAGGATACAGTCTGTGCTTTCCAGCTGGCACAGCTGGCACCTACTCAAACAGACAAAACAGGAGGGAGTTGGCCGATGATACAAGGTGGTCTGCCGACCCGGGTAGGTGGTCTTCCACACAAAAAAGTGGTCGGTGGTTCCATTTGGTGGTCTCCACTTTGAAAGCAAGCTAGTAGTGTGGTGGAGACCAGCAAATGTGGCCAAAAGACCAAGAAAACCAGTTGGCGGGGAGAAAGTGTCTCCAAGGAGAAAAGGTGGTCTCCCACCCTTGTACTACCTCCCAAATAAGGAAAACAAGGTTCATGCCAAAAATGAACCAACATGGATGTAAAACGAGAGTTTGGGAGGCAAAGCGTGCGGCCGGGGGCCTCGAAAACTGGCTGTTAAGCACAGAAAGTGGCGTACGACCACAAAAGTGGTCTCCCGGACCACAGTGTCCCTCTAGACAGAGGAAACAAGGTGTGTTCCAAAAATCGTGCCAAACAGAGAATGTTAAGCGGTCTCGAACCGAGGCACACGACCGACGGCTTCGAAAATCGGAAACGAGTTTCCAAACGGGAACAGTGGCCTACGACCATGAAAAGTAGTCTACGACCACTGAGAGATGGTCTACAAGACCTCTCCTTCCCTCCGGGAAGAGAAAACAAGACTTAGTTCGCAGACCGAGTCAAAGTACAAAGAGTCCTGAGGTCCAGAGGTGAGGCTCTCAGCCAAGAACTCCGAAACCTCGAAACGAGCACAACATGCGCAATCACCGGTCGCTCAATCGATGACGTCTGAGTCTTAAGGTCGGTCAAAAATGGGGTTTCTACAGTTGCCCCTCTTTGACAAAACTCGAAAGTCATAAGTGACGGGAGTGAATGTCATAGCCCAGAGACAACCCATTTTTGATAGGGCTGAAGACTTAGACAAACAGGCGAGATAATCAAAGAGAAGTGCCTGCAGGCAGAGGCAAAATGCAAAGCGTAGTATGCAAAGGCAGCTGTAGCGAAGCAATCATACACAATGAATGCGACAGTTTTGAACGAATACAAATCAAACTATATTTCATGCAGAAAGGATGTAAGAGAATTATGTAATTCTCACTACGTCTCACACGGAGTACATACAATACTGTCTGGTTCGTCTAGTCGCGCCAGCTTTAAATGAACCATACATACAATATTGTGCCTGTAAAAGAAAGAAACTCAACAGGTACAATATCGTTAGAAACATGCATAGCAATGCAAGTAAAAAGTGCGTAACCACGCAAGCGGAGGGATGCATGACAATGCAACCTAAGTGTGATGCATAACAATGCGGAAGGGATGCAAAACAATGTAATGCACTAACAAGTGCAGATAAGGTGCGCAAGATTGCACGAATGTTGCAGTGCACAAAACAATGCGATGCGCAAAATAGCGCGAATGATATGCAATGCACAAGACAGTGCGATGCGCAAGATAGCGCGATGTGCAAAATAGCGCGAATGATATGCAATATTAGAAAACAATGTAATAAAATACAATGTAATGGAACAATGCAAATGAAATGCAATGTATGTGAGATGATCAAACCACAAGCAGTACAAAACTACACAAATATCATAAAGGGATGGAGATGCAAAATCAAACTACTTTTAACACAGAAAAGGCAGTGGGCACGAGCCGAACGACGCCTAACACAAGCTAAGTGCCTACATCCTAGTACTGGCCACAACTCAGCATGGATGCTTACATATAACAGAACCATGTTTCAACGTGAAAGGGGTGCGAGCACATGCAAAACTATGTGTTTCACAGAGAGACCACAAAGTACAAGTAATTGGGGGGCATGATATAAGTGGGGAATGATCTGCTGAGGAAAGATCGTGATCCTAAATGCTGAATGTAACAAACTAAAATACGATGAAATGGATGCAATGGATGAATTGAATAAAGCGCGCGGCCAAACCACATTTTGCCTAGAAAAGGCATGGACACAAACAAACCACGTCTAACACGGAAATGGCACCGTCACCCTCAAACCACAATTCCCTCAGTGGAATAGGCGTGTACACATAATCACATAACCATGCCTTAACGCGAAAAGTATGGGCACATGCCAGACTAAGCTTAACATGGAAAGGTGCAAGTGATATAATGGATATGCAGTAAATGCATGAAATATATTCTACGTACAATGCAATGGACATACTAGATGATGTAGTAGTTAGGAAGTGAAGGTACCTTACAGGGGCAATTGGCAACGACCTACCTCATGCTGCTGGGGACCTTCCCCTTCTTCTCGGTTGAATCGCAGGTACTATTTTTCTCCCTAACTATGGTCGCAGCTTTCCCTATTCTCCAACTGGGTGACAGACTAGGTTGGTTCAGTATCCAGTATTGAGGCGCAAACACATGCTATCTCAATCTATGGGGCTACCATACAGATTTCAAGCCGAGGATATTCCCCTGGGTATTTAAACCAGACTTTAGTCTCAGAAATCCCGAACTTTTGCATTCTAGGCATGAGCATTCGAACTCTAGTTTCCACCGTCTTAGTTGGTCTCCTAGGAACTCACCGCAAACACAGACAGGTGGCTATACCAGACCACCGGAAGTACACATGCTATCTCAATCTATGGGGCTACCATACAGATTTCAAGCCGAGGATATTCCCCTGGGTATTTAAACCAGACTTTAGTCTCGGAAATCCCGAACTTTTGCATTCTAGGAATGAGCCATTTGAACTCTAGTTTCCACCGTCTCAGTTGGTCTCCTAGGAACTCACCGCAAACACAGGCAGGTGGCTATACCAAACCACCAGAAGTCGTTCGGGCACAACAAACACCAAAGGAATTGAACCTTTAGAGGATTTAAGGTCTCCTAGACTGGAGAGTGCACAAGACAGTGCGATGCAGAGGGAATGCACAAAACAATGCTATATAGGTGCACAAGATAGTGCGATACAGGGTGGATGCACAAGACAGTGCGATGCAAGTCTGTGCACAAGACAGTGCTAAGACAAAGGATGCGCAAGACAGCGTGAGCAATGCAATGCACTAACAAGTGCAGGTAAGATGTGCAAGAAAGCGTGAACAATGCAATGCACTAACAAGTGCAGGTAAGGTGCGCAAGAAAGTGCGAACACGTTCAATGCAAAAGATACAAGAATTTTTTTTTATGCAAGATGAGAGCATGTAATGAAATGCACAGGATAGTGCGATGCGCAAGAAAACGCGAGTGTAAACTGCGCAAGACAGTGCGATGCGCAAGAAAACACGAGTGACAAATTGGACAAAACAGTGCGATGCGCAAGAAAGCGCGAGTGACAAACTGCACAAAACAGTGCGATGCGCAAGAAAGTGCGAGTGATAAACTGCACAAAACAGTGCAATGCGCAAGAATGTGCGAGTGACAAACTGCACAAAATAGTGCGATGTGCAAGAAAGTGCGAGTGATAAATTGCACAAAACAGTACGATGCACAAGAAAGCGCGAGTGATAAATTGCACAAAACAGTGCGATGCGCAAGAAAGCCCGAGTGATAAACTGCACAAAACAGTGCGATGCGCAAGAAAGCGCGAGTGAAATGCATGCACAATGCAGGTAAGGTGCACAAAATAGTGCGATGCGCAAAATAGCGCGATAAAATGCATGCACAATGCAAGACTTGGCACACAGCATACGATATAGCATTCCATTCATTTGGCACACTGCTCACAACACAACACTTTGTTTGTTTGGCACGTGGCTTACAACACAATATTCTGTTCATTTGGCATGCAACTCGAAACACAACACTCTATTTATCTGGGCACACAGCTCTTTTGGGCACATAACTCATTCGGGCACATAGCTCATTTCGGGCACGCAACTCATTTTGGGTACATAGCTCATTTCGGGCATGCATCACATTTCAGGCACGCAGCACATTTCGGGGCACACAGCACATTTCGAGCGCACAATAGATCTCGGGCGCAAAACTCATCTTGGGGGCACGCAGCTCATTTTTTGGGCACACGGTTCATTTCGGGCACACAGCTCATTTCAGGCACACGGCTCATTTTTCGAGCACACAGCTCATTTCGGGCACACGGCTCGTTTGGGGCACACGACTTATTCTGAACACACAGTTCATCTCGGGCACACAACACATTTTGGGGCTCACAGCACATTTGGGGCATATAGCACATTTCGGGCACACAGCAGATCTTGAGCACACAGCTCATCTTCGGGCACACAGCTTATTCTTCGGGCACACAGCTCATTTTTCGGGCACACGGCTCATTTCAGGCACACAGGTCATTTCGGGCACACGACTCATTTTTTGAGCACACAGCTCATTTGGGCACACGGCTCGTTTGGAGCACACGACTTATTCTGAACACAGTTCATTTCGGGCACACAGCACATTTTTCGGGCACACGGCTCATTCTTTAGGCACGCAGCTCACTTTTTGGTCACACGGTTCATTCTTGGGGCACGCAGCTCACTTTCTGGGCACACAACTCTTTGTTTGGGCACGCAACTCACTTTCCGGGCACATAGCTCATTCTTTGGGCACGCAGCTCACTTTCCGGGCACACAGCTCATTCTTTGGGCAGGCAGATCACTTTCCGGGCACACAGCTCATTTTTGGGTACACAACTCATAACATAGCACACTATTCAATCCGAACACGTAGTTTATAATACAATATTTGGTCTTGTTGGCACACAACACATAACGTAGCACACTGTTCAATTCTGAACACGCAGTTCATAACATAGTATTTTGCTAATTTACACACGGCTCACAACACTGCTCAATCTGAACACACGGTCCATAACACAACATTCTTTTAATTTGCACACGACTTACAACACTGCTCAATCATAACGCAACATTCTTTTAACTTGCACACGGCTTATAACACTGCTCATTCTGAACACACAGCTCAAAAGACAGCATTCTTTTAATTTGCACACGGCTTACAACACAGCTCAATCTAAACACACGGTCCATAACACAGCATTCTGTTTTGATCGGCACACAGCTCATAACACAATACACTTTTGCATTTTGAACACACAGCTCAACCTTTTGAATTTTTGAACACGCAGCTCATACTTTTGTCGTGAACAAGCAGCTCACATTTTTGAAATTTGAACACACAGCTCAAACTTTGGTGGTGAACACGCAGCTCACATTTTTGAATTTCGAACACGCAGCTCAAACTTTTGTGGTGAACACTCAGCTCAGACTTTTTGGTGAACACGCAGCCTACATCTTTTTGAAATTTTGAACACGTAGCTCAAATGTTTTGGTGAACACGCAGCCCACATCTTTTTGAAATTTTGAACACACAGCTCAAAAATTTTGGTGAACATGCAGCCCACATATTTTTGAAATTTTGAACACGCAGCTCAAAAATTTGAAGTGAACACGTAGCTCACGAATTTTTGAAGTGAACACGCAGTTTACGAATTTTGTAATTTTTGAACACGCAGCTCAAACTGTTGATTCTGAACACATAGCTCATTCATTTGATTCTGAACACGTAGCTCATACATTTTCATCTGCACGCAGCCCATGCATTTGATGCTGAACACGCAGCTCATAACACAGTATTCTAATCATTTTGAACACACAGGATGTAAAGAGGGAACTTGCAGAAGTCAAAACACACTCAGATGCTCTGAATTTTCCTTAATTTCCTTTGCTTCGCAATCTAGAACCCATAGCTTCAGATAGGTCCTGGTTCCATTGTTCTGACATGACCTGGGTTGGACCCGGCGGTTTATGAAAGAACGAATTCTTGTTTTGCACAAATGTGGAGAATGACACAACACCCTGAGCACAAAATGATTTATTTTTGAAATTAAAATGAGAAAGAGGTTCTCAACCGGGTATTGAGCCTATGAACACAATGCACCACGACTCAAAAAAAGGAAAAGAAAAGGGCAAACAACCTAAACACGTCGAGATACACTCGAAACGACTCAAAAATGAGAATCGAGACAAACAAAACAAAAGACACAACACTCAGACGTGTTACAAAGGCGAGAGACCTCTAAGTTCACGAGGAACTAGTTTCTTTGGGTATTATTTTCCACCCTTTCTCATTTGTGATTCTCACATCACTCAGCCCTCAGGCTCGATTTTTTTTTCTCTCAAAACCCTTTTCTCGCTTTTCCTCTCAGCGCATATCTCTTTATTCTTTAATCTCTCATTTTTCATCCCTACCTAGGGTGGTTGATGGGTAAACAGGAAGTTGCGGGCTCTTGCCCCTAGCATTCTGCTAGACTCTGTTCTTCTGCTCACAACAGTGAACTTCCCTGCAGAGGGGTTGAGCTACAACTGGGTGTGTAACAAATCTGCAGCTGACATCGGTTGACGATGTTCTACCGGGGAGTTTGGACATGACCAAATGTGTCTAGATGGGGGAGTGGAATATCTTGATCCATTCCAATTCATGCTTCGCACTTGGCCTGATACCTCATTGCTTGGAGGATGTTAAGAGCTTTCAGCCCTTTGTTGTTAGCTTCAGTTATGCCCTTTTTTGGCAGGTAGAGTGCCCTTTCTGGCAAGTAGAGTGCCATTTTCTGGCAAGTATGTTGACAACGGGGAAAAGACAGAACACTTGATTCAACTGTGCCCCTAGTTCACTGTTTTGACCATTTTTTGTTTTGGTTTCTACTAAAACAATTTTGACCAATATGAGAGTTAGATTAAAATACTTGTTCAACTTTTGATTTGAAATCATGCAAGTTAGGCTATGAGCACTGAAAATTTTCCTTTTTGGGTCCAAGAAATGGTCTAGTTTTGGAAAAATAGAATAATTTTCGAGAGAATTTAGTCAACCTCAGTAAAAATTCTCAAAAATTATTTTTGCAAACGGCCACTGCTCGACCAACATGGAACTTACTCTTGAGATGCACAACCTCAGATCTGAAGGAAAATTGCCTCTTGTCTAAATGGCACTGCACAGCAACAGAAAGTTGCCCCTTGTTTGAATAGCACCGCAGTGCATTGCATGGCAACAAAAAGTTGCCCCTTGTCTGAAAGGCACCGCAGCGCATTGTATGGCAACGGAAAGTTGCCCCTTGTCTGAATGGCACCGCAACGCATTGTAATCAGTCCTCAAAATGATGATCACAACCGAATTCTCGGATTCAGAGAAGACAAAGATGATCAGAACCATTATATGGACATAGTTGATTTGGCAGTGTTTATGGCTGGATTCAGAATGAAGTTGCCTACGTATCTTAAACATGGGAATCAAGCCTTACGTAGTTCCGGTAAGGTACACTCGGGTATTAACCTCTCCTTTTGCGCTCTAACTTTTGCCAAGGCCGCCCTTTCGGGTTTTCAACCTTGCGAGCTTTGTTTTTCTTTCTTTTCATCATTTTTTTTCTTTTCTTTTCATTCTTTGTATATATTTTTTTTCTTTTCTGTTTTTCTTGCTCTAACTTTTGCCTGGGTCGCCCTTCCGGGTTTTTGGCCCAGCGAGCCTCTCAAGGGTAAAAGTGTAGCTTTGTCCATGTCAAATGGTTTTGAGATCTTGAAGTCATCTGAATCCAGGAGAATGGCTGATGTTCACTTGATGATGTAGGAGTCTATCCAATGGGGGCTGAATTTGCCCCTAGTGTTGTGGATAGGAACTCAGTTGTCCTTCAACACAAACTTTCTTCTTTCCTCCCTTCTGGGATTTGGCATTCTTTCCAGTCTTCATTGATTTGCAGAATGATCCATCTTCGGCTCTTCAAGCACGTTTGATATTTTTTGCCCCTAGTTCGAGGGGTGCTTTTGATCTAGCTTTGTAAGCTTCTTTTGACGACGTCTGACCTTATTGATATGACTTTCTTGCCCTTAGTTCGAGGGTTGCTTCGAATCTGGCCACACAGGCCTCACATTGTGGTTGACCGTTGAACATTCTGAACCCAAGTTCAAGGTTTTGAGAGCAAAAAGGGTTGAATCTCGAGGCTGAGAGCGATCCTAGGCTGCATAATCTCAAGAGTGATTCCACACAGGTCTTCGTAGGACGGCGCAAAACATTTTTTGAAATCTTTTAAGAAAACGACTAATCACTTGCGCGGAAGACAATGTAGAAACAATCTGGATGAAGCCAGGATCCTTCTCAGTACTCACACCAACAAGCGTGATTTCATTGATCAAAGGCTTAGCATGCCTCTCTTTCTCTCAATTGATCAAATTTTGCAAAACCCGAGGAATTCCTCCCTCTTTGTTTTCACCACAGTGTTTGAAAAAAAAGTTTAAAAAAAAAAACTTAGGTTAATGCAATGATTTCAAGGCACAGAAGAGCAGGTGAAATGGACTGTCGTTTCATTCAAGACTTCTGGCACAACTGGCGCAAGGCAGAGGCAAACACAAGAATGTGAAAATCACTACTGTTTCATTTAGATCTTCTAGTGTAACTGGCTCCAAGGCAGAAATAGACTCAAAAGCGTGTAAAAGACAAACACAAAACAAGAGAGTGATGTCCGAGGTAACACCCCCGGAATCACCTGACTTCTGTGCAACAGGACTGACTCGATACAACAAGACAGACCCGACTAGCATAGTACAAAAAGACTAACTATATACAAGATAACAAAACTGATTGAATACCCAAGTCAGAAAGTACAAAAACTAGCATTCGCAAATGCTCAAAATAGTGCGTGCCATACGCCACATCTGAAGTAAACTGAACGCCGCCCGCAAGTGGTTCATCCCTGATCACATCAAATTATCCTCCAGATTCACTGATCCAGTGACGATAGACTTTGCTGAGCTAGGTGGGAGGACGATCCCAATGTCAAACAAATCCTGTACTTCATGGTGAGGACAGAAGCAGTTGTTGGTGTGGTGACCGGTCTGTTGATGGTACGCACAGTACTGGGTAGCGTCATGACTAGTTGAAAGACGACTAGGGAGAGGCTAAGGCTCGAGGGGTTTGAGATGCCCCTTTTTAGCAAGGATTTGAAGAGCCTTGGACAAAGGCATGTAGAGGGCATGGAAGACCCTGCGACCTCGGGGTAGATATTTCGAGTTTTGTGCATTTTTACTGGATGTACTAGCAAAAGGATCGGCAGGTGCAGGTTTGGCTTGTTGATCTTTCCCGGGTGCAGAATTAGGGTTAAAAGGAGCAGTTCTGGTATGACGATCCTTCTCCTGATTTTCCCCTTGGCTCGAACTGCCGTCGTTCTGAGTGGGGAAAGTATCATCCACAATCTTTGCGGCGACTGCGAGCACTTGCTGTCGGTTCAATCCTCCGGCTTTCAGAGTCTCAACAGCCTGCAGAAGTTGTTCATAGGGATCAGTGTCTTCCTTCGCCTTGTTCTTTTCACTAGCCTCAGCTTGGGGGAAGGTTTGGGTTACTACATTAGAGCGGAACCCAGTTGTTGTTGACATGCCATTGTCGGAACTTGGGATGGCTTCAGGTTGGCTGAGCTCAATTACAATTCGCCCCAATAGCGGGGGCTCTTCCGGCATGAAATTCCCGGCATACGATGCAGTTGGTGGCGAAGCCGACATTCCGTAGGCTAA
>NW_021024949.1:448519-470006 GCF_004153795.1 Camellia sinensis
GGTCAGCCACAGATCTATCTTCTCATCTATTTTGGTCCTTGTTTTGACCTAATTGAGCTCTGTCCATGGCTGGTTTAGTCATTTGTGCCATGTATTACATGCCTTTTGTGTAGTCCCTCTTGGTGGCCTTGTGCCTTAGGCCCTCTTACATGCTATACTTATGTGTATTTGAATGATTTGGCACCATTTCATACCTGATTTCGGCCAACTGGTCTTGGTGGTTTTGGACCACCAAAAGTGGTCGACAGCCATGCCACCACCTTGCTTTCTTGGTGTAGACCACCTCCCCCCCCCCTTGCCGACCACTTGGTCTTCTTGCGGACCACTTGTGCTAGTTGGCCAACCAGTGCAAGTAGCTGGCTGACCACTTCAACTGGTCGGCAGCTTTCTTGCAGTTTCCTGCAAATATTTTCTTGCCAGTTGTGCCAGCTGTTGGGCACAGAAAGTATCCTCCATACACGTGTATAGAGCAATTGTTTGGAGCCTAAAGATTGTTCAACAAGCTTGATGCTTGATGTTCTATAAGAGGGAACCTCATCTCTCTTGCCTTAGGTTCAGAAAATTTGGCTGAGAGCTATACATATATTCTATCTCTATATTTCTTCCTTTGCTCTATATTTGTGCTTGAAAGTGCCTTTTCTTCACACTTTTACACACAAACACATAGTAAAACACCTTTAATCTTGGACTGAGGTTCTTGGAGGTTTGTTTGGAGCTCAAGGTTTGGTTTTTGCCTCAGAAGTTGCTGTCTTGCTTTGATTCTTCAAGGGTGAGTCTCTAATCCTTTTAAAGCCTTGTTGTAGTTACTTACTAGGCCACCTTTGCATGCTTATTTAGGCTTAACTCTCAACTGCAAAAAGTTCTGATTTTAAGTGCTTGAAATGTTTGTTTGAGGCTTCTTTGATGTTGGGAATGGTCTACTCCTTTGCATGCCTTATTTGCTAGGCTTTTGAGCCATTACTTTAGGCCTTTGTGATCACCTCTATTTGGCCTCTTCACTATTGAATTCCAAAGGAATTTCAGTGGTGGAAAGTGTGTTTTGAGGTCTTAAATATGAGGGGGTTGTCCCCCCTCCTCTTCTCTTGTTTGTTTGTGTTGATGGCTCATCAAAAGAGTATGTAGTTTTATCTTCTTGAGGCTTTGTTTAAGCACTTTTTTGTGACCTTTCATGACTCTATTTTTGGCTATCTTGGTCACCCCTTGCATGCTTCTTGTATGTGTTGTGTAATCCTACTTGTAGCTCATCAAAGTAGCATGTTTGTTAAGCTTGTTTTGGCTCCATCTTAGCATGTCTTAGGCATTATTTCAGCATGTTATAGCTCTATCTAGGGTTGGTTTGATAGCCTCTTGCATGCTCTTTGCACTTGTAGTGCATTTCCATTCACTAACCTAACATCCATCATGCTTTTGACCATTATTCTGGCATGATTTTGGCTCAACTCCAGCAAGCTTTTAGTCATGATTTACCATGCTTAAGCTCTAATTTATGTTGTTTTGGTCATGCATGCCTTGCTTTGTATAGCCATAGTGCATTCTTGCTCACTAGCTTTGAGTTTCCAAGTCACTAGCATGCATTGCTTGGGCTATTTGCATGATTTGGCATCATTTGATATGTGATTTCAAAGCATGTTTCATCACCATGTCCTCACATCTTTCACTCTTTCAATGCTTTAAAGGGTTGGTGCTTTATGCCTTAAGTATGAGCCAATGTGTATGCCTTCTTGCCTAAGCTTTTGGGCTACTATTTCAGTGTGTTTTTGGTCTTATTTTGCCATGATACAACTCTGTTTTTGGTTGGTTAGAGCATTCCTCATTTGCTTCTTACACTTGTAGTGTAAGTTCTCTTTATTAGCCTTGTATGCCTAATGAGTGAGCGTGTTATTCTAGCATGTGTTGACTTGGTATTAGCCCATTTTTGGTGTTATTTTGACATGCCATAACTCTGATTTTTGTTGGTAAAGTCATCTCATGCTGTGTTTTGGTAGGTGTAGTGTAACCTTCCTCTTTGGCCTTGTATACTCCATTCTTTATGCCTCTAATTCTAGCATGTGTTAGCCCTAGTCTATGCATGTTTTAGCAATATTTTGACATGCTCTGGGACTGTTTTGGGTTGTCTTGGCCATATGGTTCATGTATTGCATAGCTGTAGTGCAATAGGCTTGACTAGCCTTGTGTTTTCATGTCCCTAGCATGGTATTCTTGTGTTGATTGGATGATTTGGCATCATTTCACACCTGATTTCAGAACATATAGTGTTGTCACACTTCCACATTTGTCACTTCTTGATCATGTTTGAGAGTTGTGCTCTTATGCCTAGTTGATGAGCCATCACATGAGCATGTGTTCTTGGCCCTTTTGTGCCTTAGTCTTGGTGCATTGGCCACTGTTTTGGCATGATTTAGGTCTATCCATATTCGGTTTAAGTCCATTGAGCATTGTATTGCATGCCTCTTGTGAGATGCTCTTCATTAGCTTTGATGCCTTAGTTTCTAAACTTGCCATGCATGTATTGTTTGCATGATAGGATCTTGTGCATGCCATTCTAGCATTCATAGAAGAGCATGTTGTTACATTGCATTGTGATTGTATGTTGCTATATTACATTGTGTTTGCATGTTGTTGCATTACATTGTGCTAGCATGTTGCTGCATTGCATTATGCTTGGAATGTTGTTGCATTGCATTGTGTTTGGATAGGGTGTTAATCGAAACACGAGAAACGAGGGACGTTTCATACTTGAACTGATGAAACGTGCCTCATTTCTCGGTCGCCAACCCCCTTGATCATGCACGATAGAGGTTAAGGCCTTTATGTGTTATCTGTGCATTCATTGACATTGAATCGTGCAAACTTGGCTTCTCGGCCATCGTGCATTGTGATGCTCGGTTGGTAATCCAAGAGTCGAGAACCGCACTCCCTTGAGCTTAAGAAATGATAGAGAGGATGGTTGTACACACATACCTTGCAAATACATTGCTGTGCCCCTTCTTGTTCTCTGTTGCAGCAAAAATGGAGTTAGGCAGAATTTCTAGTCGGCAGACCAGTAAAAGTGGTTGGCCGACCACTTTTTCTGGTCTGTAGCATGTGTAAGTCGTTTACAGGTGGTCTACAACACCATTAAGTGGTCGGCGGCCTTCTTGGAGGTCTCCATGTTGGAGTAGAAGCTATCTGGAGGTTTGTGCAGTGTTCTGAAATCAAATGCAAACAGAGGCAAGTTGGGGCACGGCGATGGATTTCGGAGCGAGGTGATCGAGCATGCATGCACTTCTCACCCCGAGGCCCCCTTTTAAATGCTTTGCTTAGCTAGTTAGCTATTTGGTTCTGTACTTAATTAGTTGACGTGCTTAGCTATCAATTTGTGTTGTAATAACTAATTAGTTAAGTAGGAATAGTTAATTAGTTTCGTTTTGTAATAATTAGTTTGATTAGCTTAGATTAGCTAGTTAGCTTATTATTCGGACCCTCCGTCGAGAGGGCAAATTTTGTAATAAACGTGCATGTGTGTGATGCATGTTTTCTAACCTTCATTTCTTTTTCCCTTTTACTTAACCGCTTTCGATGGTTAGTTTCAGGGCATGTTTCAATTAGCATCCTTATGCTTCGCATGCGTGCATCATTCATTTGTTTTGCATGCACCGGACTCGGTGCATCATACAAACTGCGTTGTATTTCAATACCAATTTGAATGCACGTTATCAAGTTGCATTCGCATGACATCTTAGAATAATCGAGCCTATCTTAGTTGCATTTTTTTGCATGTGTTGCATTAGGCATCTTAACATAGCTAGGATCATGCATGATTACTAACCAGCTTCTGTTTTGGCTCGGAGTACTAGGTAAGCTTTTACGTTTTAGCATACTGCATGAGATGTGTATGTTGCCATGTTAGCATGCTTACCATGAGGTTATTTGCTTAACTGCTATAACTGCATGAATGCCTATGGATGAAGGCTTCGTTGCTTGAATTGGAACAATTCATCGAAATATGAGTTTTAAGCCCACTTGAAGTGGCAAATCATCATGTTCTAAGCCCACTTGAGGATGGCAAATCCGCGTCTTAGCCTACTTGCGAGTAGCACTTTCAAACCATTTTCGAAAAACAAACATGTGATGTTTTGTTCCAAATTGAGTGATTTAGTCTATACTTGTGTGTTGTGCGCATCACATAGTAATTCTAGATTAATAATCGGAATAAGAACATATGTGTTTTTAAAAACAACATATCATGTTAGTAGAAGCCGATCTTTGATCGGGCGAGCAGGGGTGCTCATTTCAGGACCTTCCCTCCTCGTACCCAAGTTCCCGAGCCGAGGCAACTTTGGTGATGACGGACATGTGACCTTTGGCACAAATCAGGGTTTCCTAAATTTCCCAAACTAAAATATTTAGGTGGCGACTCTGAAATCTGGCAAAGCAGTCCATGTTTGGCGCTTTTTGATTAAAATCGATTTTCCAAAACAATTTGCTGGATTTGGATTCTTTGGTGATTTATCAGTCTTACATTGCACTTTGTGAGATTAGATTCAGAACCGTGACAGGAGTCCGAACTGTAGTAGCTAGAACTACAATTCGCGCCCTTACGCGCGGAGCAGAGTTCTGGGCGGTCTACAAAGTGTTATGATCAATTGAATCAAATTAATAACCAAAAAAAAGGTCACAGTCAATATCAAGCACATTAAAAATGTAAAGACCAAATTGACACAAGAAACATACAAACACTATTAGCATTTATTTGCTAAAAGAAAACAAAAACAAAACAGACAATGCATAAATTGACAGAGATAATAGAGAAGAGAGAGAGACATGGATGGTTATGATCAATTACATATGACTTGATAAGAAGAAGTAGTCATCCCAACCGAGTCTTCATCAACAATACAGTTGGATTATTTGGAGAACCAAATGGGAAACTTGAGTAATTCAAACTTGCTTAATGATAGAAAATAAAGGATTATCACTGTTGGAAAATTTGAATTAAAATTTACTCCAATGGTTGTGTCTCTTGAGATGAAAGGGTGTGTCCTTTTAAAGGATCACAACCTTTCTGAAGAATCACATAGAAGTCTGTATATTCCATTTCCCTCACTTCATTTTATATAGGGAATTGCCATTCTTCTTTACTTTGCATTTATTCTTCATATTTTCTGAGTCTAATTTTCCTATAAAGAGTGTACATGCACAGCACAGTTCGCTAGGCTTGCAATAGTAGTGCTGTTAGTGCAAGACATTGATCGTTGTATCTTGGGAGATAGACGTCCATTGAATCCTAAGCACCGGTGGGAGAACGAATCTGTTTTAAGGAGAGAGTGTCACACACTCGACTCAATCATGTTTTATCTATTTATGTGCTGTAAGTTTGGGTACATTATTTTGTCAACTTATTTTAGTTTTGGTTTTGCCCAAAAGCCATTTACATATTTATAAATTATGTTTTCCTTATAGTTTAGTACTATTATTTTTCTAACAATCTTAAGACAGAATCTTCCATGTTTATGGTTTTTAGAAAAATATAGTTTTGTGTATCAGGAACTGTTGTTAAACAGATTTATCATTGTTAAAATAGTTTCGATTATAACTTATAAGTAGTTTGAATCTATCAGCAACCAATTTACATCTTTTCTATTATAATATGTTTGAATATATAGTGGGAGTCAATTGGTTTGTTCTGGAACTTCACTCGTTAATTCAAAAAATTGGTATTTTTGCTTAAGTATGTTAGTTCAGAATGTGTATCTGTTTATTATTATTTATGTGTTATGGAGTATATTATGATAAGACAGATCTAAGTTCTTTGAATGCTGGTAAAAAAAAAAAATTTAGACTGGAATTTTTGTTTAACAACCAATCATAATTTTCAAATTATAATAACTGTTTTATGGTTTCAAGAGTTGTGACTTTTGTGGAGTACTTTTATTTTGTTAAAGGCAGTTTGTAACGGTTCTTTAAGACAAATCTCAAGTTGATTCTTATAACTAGATTTGTTTTGATAGATTTGTTTGATTGGTTTTTGGTTGTAATTTTATACAGCTTTTTCCAATTCTGTGTTATATCAAAATCTGATAGTGTAACTATTAATAGATTTTTAGGCTTCCATTCCTGTTAGTGTTTGATTTTAGTTATTTGTTACATGTTTACGTGTTTCGAATTTAATAATTAGAACCATATGTGATATTCTAATTTGAATAAGTTAAGACAAATATATATATATATATATTTTTTTTTTTTCTGGTTTTGGTTTGAATCAAATTGTTAGTGTACGTTTGATAAACATTCTTGATTTTCTAAAACTTTTGTTTAAAACAAAATTTTTGTTTAAACAGAATCAGTTTTGTTATTTATTGATCTCATTCTAGAGTCAATAAAGAAATAAATTCAACCTTGTATATCTATAAATATATGCAGTATATTCTTACTATCAGAGTTCTGTTTTTACAAAGAAATATAAGAAATTATGTTTTAGAAGTTTCTACATTTAACTGGTTTGTATTGTTCAGGCATATAATAGTTGTACAAACCTTTTATTGTTAAAAAAAAAAAAATTGCATTGTTTGATTTGTGCACAGTAAATGGTGTAAATAAATGATGTAATCCTCATGGTTTATACATGCTGATTTGGATTTGATTTTTTTTTTTTCTCCAGATTTATGGTTTATAACATAAATATATTTATGTTTTCTGAGGAAATTTTACTCCATATATGTGTAAAGTTGGTGGGTTTGGTTTGCAGTGTTTAGTCGGCCAAACAGTTCTGTTGCCGGAGAAGACAACTTTGGAACGTTGTCTTTGTGTGTGTGTTTGTTCTGTTTTCTACTTATGATATTTGGGTCTACTAATTTGGTCTATTAATGGGCTTTTTATATGTTTGCCTTATTGGGTCACTTGTTTCATTCATTGTTTTATGTCCTTTGATAAGGCCAATGATTTTAACCCAACATCTATTTTCATTTATTTGAGTTGGGCCTTTACATTTTATTATAATATGGTTTACGGATAAGGGCCAAGTTTTTATTCTTTAATAAAGGGCTAAATCGTATTCAGAATCTAAAAAAAAAATCCATTTAATGGATAAAGGATGAGATTTAAAAATTAAAAAAAAGTACAATTTTAAATCCTGTTTTTAAGGAATAGTTCTTTTGTGGAAGTTTTCAAGAATGTGTTTTTTAAATCAAGATATGATTTTAATTACTAAAATCTGGTATATTTTTGGTTTGTGAATTCTTAAAACTTGAGAAAATATAGAGTATATGTTAATATACGTGGGAAAATTTTATGAATGTAATTGATGTCATTAATTGACATTTTTGACATATCATTAATGGATCTCTTTTGAAATATTATATATGTAATTTGATTGTGGCAATAATATTCTTATAACTTCAAAGCAATCATTAATACTGAAAAATTTAAACATGATATTTTCAATAATGATGTTGTTCCATTTAATTGAAAATAGATTGAGGAATTTTTTGTATTGATTATTATTTGTTAAATCAATTGAAAGTTATTTTTAAAGTAACTTTGAATTTGTGAGATAGGATGTCTTCAATGTTTATTTCACTTGTGTAGTAGACTTGGTTTAACCATGAATCAGGTTCTTTATATGGGAGTTTATCTTTTGAATTAGAAGAGATAATTCCTTTTTTGTCTCAAATATTTTTAAATGAGTTATTATTTGTGACAGTGACACATGTCTGGAAATGAATCATGTTGTTTGTGCTAATTTATGTATTATCACCAACGTGGGGGAGAGAGATTAAATTGGAAAATTATGATTATGATTGATTTGTTAATCTTGTCCATGTCTACATATGTTGTAGAGTTGAAAATATATGATGTCATTACTATCAATTTGGTATGTGATGTATTATAAATTGATGTCAATTATTTATCAAAGTATTGATAAAAATGTGAACTTATGTGTTTTGACATAAGAGGAATTCTAATTATTCTTTGGAATAATGACTAAAATTAGTGTGGTGACTGATAACTTCGTAATGAAATATTATATAAGTTAAAATATTTCATGGGTTAAAGACACTTTGATAATTGTCGACATAGCCACCAATACTGGATAAGGCAAATAAGATGTAAATGTATTTATACAGTGATATTTATATTTCATGTTGAGATTGGAATAAAGGGTTGCAGTAAACAAAAAGAAATTAATCATGGCTAAAGAAATGTTATTTGACAAAGTGTTGTGGCCACAACCGGTTTTAATCATTTCTTCTTTGTACTGCAAAAGCAAGTTATGAAGTCTAATTGTTTTTAGACAAATTAGTATTGTGATTATATTCACAAAGCAATTTACATCTTGTTATTTAGTTCAAGTACGCCAATTAATGATGTGTTCTAATTTATCTTAGAATTGTGGGGGTGTATTAATATTTTTTGTAATTATATATCAGTAAGAGAAATTAAGTTTTCTTGGAATACTTAAAATGTAGGGGTGCTTGGTGTATTTTACCAAAGTAACGGTTCCGATTGTAGGTCCACAAAGCAAAAATGGTTTCATTAACTCCTAAGGAACAACTCTATGTTTATTACTTTAAATTTGAAAATGGAAGTGACATAGAGTAACGGTAAGTCTCGATGTAATCAAAGACTTAATACCGTAGGACATTTGCTTTCAGTTGTGAATATTGTCTAAGGATAATATAATGGATCCACCAATGATATATAATTGAGAAGGTCAAACGAAAAATAGCGGCTGCTAAACAAAAAGTTTGACCAGAGAGCAAATAAGGGAAAGTTCATCGAGGGGAATGTGATTAAAGCCTATTACACCAGAGTCATCATAATGGTAACCCTACTTAATTGACTGGAGATCCCAAGAACTAAGTTCGAAGGGACAACTAAGTTATGTGTGGCTCGTCAGAAATCACTAAAGAAGTCTATCTCCTATCCATTCCTATGATGAGAGTGATATCTACAACATGTGTTGTATGTAGGGAATTTAGGGTAAGCTATACTTTTAATGATTACTTATATCTTGAAAAACCTAGAGGGGCATTTTTCAAGAGGAGTATTTAAGAGAATCGAAATAAAGATCACCTATATGAGTGTGAAAGGGCCGTTTCTATGAGAATTGATAAGGCTAAATTTTCTAAAGCACTCATGAAACACCAGGACTTGCCCAAGGCCAAAACAGCACAACCATGAGAACTAAACTGTATCTGAAGATATTCTGTGTGAATTCTATTGTTTTGGCTTACACAAACGGCTGAACAGTTTAAGGCATCACGTCCACTGATTAGCTAGTAAGTTCGATAGACTTTCACTAAGAAAGGTTCAAAGCCGAAAACTACCTATCCTGATGCAGGATATTTCCTTAAATGTACTTTCTCTTTGTCTGCATGTTGTTGCATGTCCTTTCCGTAAATTTCATTCATGTGGGGGATTGTTGAAAAATTAGAATTAAAATTTACTCCAATGGTTGTGTCTCTTGAGATGAAAAGGTGTGTCATTTTAAAGGATCACAACCTTTCTGAAGAATCACATAGAAGTCTATATATTTCATTTCCCTCACTTCATTTTATATAGGGAATTGTCATTCTTCTTCACTTTACATTTATTCTTCATATTTGCTGAGTCTAATTTTCCTATAAAGAGTGTACATGCACAGCAAAGTTCGCTAGGCTTGCAATAGTAGTGCTGTTAGTGCAAGACATTGATCGTTGTGTCTTGGGAGATAGACGTCCATTGAATCCTAAGCACTCGTGGGAAGACGAATCTGTCTTAAGAAGAAAGTGTCACACACTTGACTTTATCAGGTTTTATCTATTTATGTGCTGTAAGTTTGGTTACATTATTTTGTCAACTTATTTCAGTTTTGATTTTGCCCAAAAGCCATTTACATATTTATAAATTATGTTTTCTTTATAGTTTGGTACTATTATTTTTCTAACAATCACCACAATCAACAAACTGGTAATTGACTATGAGGTGGCCTTGAGCATATGCAGTTCCATCAGCGTCCAATTGTTGAAACACATTAAAATCCAAGTCTAACCCCCCATTGCTGTCCTCACTGTTACTTGAGCCCCAGTCCCTGTATTTGTTACCTGTATCCTTACAACATATATGAATATGGATTAGTTCTTGATCTATTAGTTTTGTGTCCTCAAGTCCTACCCAATAATACTTTACAAATCTTTCATTTTTAGTTTTTTAGTTATTATTGTATTTTAAATTAGAATTATGGAAAAAATAAAATAAAATACAAAGCTCATAATTAAATATTAAATTATGTATAATTAATAAAAGAAGGTCAATATAACATTTTTTTATACTATAATATTATTATCCATAAACAAATTTTTCATTAAAAAAATAGTTTTATCCACACTTATATGAACAAAATACAACTTTCGAGAAACATGTTTTGAGATAAAAAGTACGAAAATTTGTTTGGTTTGGTTTTTTTTCAAAAGATGTTTTGAAAAATTATTTCGAGAGAGTTTTGAAAAAAGTGATTGATTTGATGTGTATGAGAGAGAGATTTGTTTGGAAAATTTGTAAACTAAACAAGTTTTGGAAAATTTTTTTGGAAAAATTTGTTTGGTTTGATTACTTTTGAAAACTTATTTGTAGAGAATTTTTCCGAATTTTTTTTCCGAAACACAAACGAAACAAGGCCAAATTGTTTGTCTAAAACTATCAAAATATTGAACCAACCCACTGATTTTGATGATGGATGGGTTGTCAATGAGTTAAAAATTCTCGAAAAATGTTTCAGGGCTCAAAAGCCGTTGGCTTGAATTGGCTCGAAACCCAAAATGACGTCGTTTTGGGTTTCGTTTTTTTTTTTTTAATTTTTTTTTCTTCTTCTTCTTCCTTTTCTTGACCCAGGCCTCATTCCTCTCGCCTCTCATATCGACTACACATCCTCTCTATCTCTCGCCTCTCTCACCTGTCTGTTGAAGTAGTACGAAGGACGACTGAGGTAAACCCCAAATCGAGTGATGTTAGGGTTTACGTTTGGCATCAATTTTTTGTAGAAATTAGGGTTTATAATAATGTTTGGACGACTGAGGACGACTAATTTTTTGTAGAAATTAGTCGAGGATCTTAGGTGTTTTGCATTTCAAGCAAAACCAATAAAATGTATTGAAAACTATCATTGAATCTGTTAGCCTCTATGTCCATTTGAAATGCTAATTTGAATACAATCTGATGGCTTGGTATGTGATAGTTTTCATTTGATGGCTTGGTATGTTTGATTGGTTAACTTACCCAAAAATGCAGATTCAAATGGGTTAACAGATTGAAATGGTGAACATACCCAAAAATACAGATTCATTTGATGGCTTGGTTTGTTTCATTAGGTGTCTGTGTTGGGTTAACAGATTCAAATAGTGAACAGATCCTCGACTAATTTGTACTAAACCCCAAAAATACCAAGCCATTTGTATTTTGTTTGTATTCACCTATGTATCTGTGTTGGGTTAACAGATTCAATCCATTTGTTTGTATTCTAATTTGAAAACTATGGTCATTTGTATTCAATACATTTGATGGCTTGACATACACTCTGTGTCTATTCTGTTAGGATTGAAATACAAATCAATAACAGATTGAAAACTATCACATACCAAGTGTATATTTCATTGGTTATCCTCTGTGTCCATTTGATTGAATCTGTTAGCATTGTTTGAATCTGTTAGCATGCCAATTGTATTCATTGAATCTGTTAGCATTGAATATGTTTGAATCTGCTTGAATCTGTTAGCATTGAAATAGCATTGAATCTGTGTCCATTTGATTGAATTTTACATAAGGCACTTAATATGTTAGAAAATCCAAGATGATATGTTTTGAGATTAGCACTTAATATGTTATGCCAAAGACACTTGGTATGTTTTGAAAGTTACTGATGAGGGAACAAATTGACATAGTTTATACAGATGTGTGTTTCAGATTTGTATTTCAATCTAATGGCTTGACATAGTTTTCATGCTAGGCTCAATGATAGATGGCTCTATAATTTTACTAGGCTCATTTGAAAATTATAATTTTACTAGGCTCAATACACTTGGTATGTGCATTTCAATACAGTTTTACTAGGCTCAATGACATAGTTCATTCATCTTAACAGTTTTATGCTAGGCTCAAAGACTTTAAAAGTTACTGAGACCTTTAACCAGTTTTATGCTAGGCTCAATGACATAGTTTATTCATCTTTCAGCCTAGGTAACGCCATACTTGAAGCAGAATTGTATGTGAAGTCCTTACATCTCTTTGTCGATGTTATAGACCAAAAGTGACTGTAATAGAATAAGGGACACCATACCTGAAGCAGAATTGTAGTTGAATCTATTGGTTTTTTTTATGCAGATAAAAAAATGGCGTCATCTTCTATTAATCATATGAAAATAAGATTAAAGCCAAGATTCTGTTATTGTGGAAGAACAGCATCCATGCACATTGTACGTGTTAATGTAAATTGTGTAAATGTAAATTACCACTACCACCCACTCCACCTACCATCTCCACTACCACCCACTCCACCTACCACCTCCACTACACTACACCTACTACCACATTTTCTTCTATATATAAGAGTTGTAATACATAACAATACATCGATCAATCAATCAATACATAATTCATTCTCTGTGTATCTCTCTCTATCAATTTATCTTAACATGGTATCAGAGCTATAGGTTAAAGATCTTGGTGTTCTTCGCCTTCCGGCGGGCGGGCGGCAACCTCGCCTTAGCCGCCCGCCGGACCTCAATCTATTTCGCTTATTTTCTACACATACCTTCTCATCATTGTCCAAATCTTCTCTCTCTCGGAGGCAACCCAGCAACACCCACTCGAGCTTGCTCTCGGAATGACTGAACCAACTTCTGAACGCCGTAATCCTGGAACATTTGACATAAGGTTTGAAGAAGCCATGGGACTGGGGCTTCAATGCCACAGTCTGTCAAGTTCACCAAAACCTTGGTTGGGCATCATACCAGAAACCCGTAAAATCTCTTGATTCAACAGCCTGTTACATATCGGAAGAACTTGCATGAAGGGTGCAATCTTCTGATGCTCTGCTAACGGCCACAAGCGCCGCCACTACAACGGCGGCAACAACAATACATAGAGAGGGACTGTCCTCATGGCTGACTCCTCACCGGTGACCAACTCAACAACTCCGATCACCGCCAATAACCACCACAAGAGCAGCCGCAGAAGCACCGCGCCGCTGCCACCAGTGTGCCACCGTAATCTTCTCCACCCACAGCTTTATCTCCGTCGCTCCATCTTCTTCATATTCGTCTGCTGGTGTTCCGTTGTGATTCCACTCACAGATTGTTCACAATCGCAATGCATTCTATTCCCATTTCTTCTGTTCAGGAAGGGGGCTCTGCCCCAACACCGACATCATACCTACACTCCCTTGATGAGAAATTTTCTCCCTCACCAGAGTCAAAAGGAAAGGAGCCAGTCACCGATTTCAGCTCCCCAGACCGTGTCATAATTGATTCTCTTTTTCTCATATTCATTATTCCCCACTCTCTCTCTCGGCAGAGGGTTGGAGTACCAAACAGCTCACAAACACACCCAACTTTCTTTTTATTATTTTATCACACAAGGGAGACAGTCCATGTGAACCATTCACACGGTTTCACACATTCACTTCCCCAAACAAAAACAAACCATATATATACATATTAAAATAATGCATCATAAACCCAAAACCATGTGCACCCACATTCTTTCACACTTTTGCACCCACGCTCTTTCCCACTTTTCTTTTATTTAAATATATATATATAATCTATTTCCACTACTTCTATTTTTATTTTATTTTATTTTATTTTATTTTTTCTATCTTTCTTTTTCAATCCATTTTCCTTATTCTACAACTCGTGAGCATCACCCTATCTTCCACCACCAAAAAAAAAAAAAAAAAAAAAAAAAAAAAAAAAATCCACAAAAAAAAAAAAAAAAAAATTAATATCATAACTTATCATTTTTTTTTCTTTTTCTTGAAGAAGTGAAGTGAACTCGATTGACTTGACTATCAACCATACTTTGGTAATCAAAACCCTAATCATTGTTTTGTGGTCTGTAGAACCATTGTATCTAGAATTCTCGTTCAAACATTTCTGAAGTTATAGGCTAGTTTTATCTTCACATAAGAAGACAAATAACACTCACAAAAAAAAAAGAATAAAAATTAATATCATAACTTATCACATTTTGTTTTCTTGAAGAAGTGAAGTGAACTCGATTGACTTGACTATCAACCATACTTTGGTAATCAAAACCCTGGTCATTGTTTTGTGGTCTATAGAACCACTGTATCTAGAATTCTCGTTCAAACATTTCTGAACTTATAGGCTAGTTTTATCTTCACATAAGAAGACAAATAACACTCACCCAAAAAAAAAAAAGAATAAAAATTAATATCATAACTTATCATTTTTTTTTTTCTTGAAGAAGTGAAGTGAAGTGAACTCGCTTGACTTGACTATCAACCATACTTTGGTAATCAAAACCCTGATCATTGTTTTGTGGTCTGTACAACCACTGTATCATTTTTTTTTTCTTGAAGAAGTGAAGTGAAGTGAACTCGCTTGACTTGACTATCAACCATACTTTGGTAATCAAAACCCTGGTCATTATTGTTTTGTGGTCTGTAGAACCACTGTATCTAGAATTCTCGTTTAAACATTTCTGAACTTATTGGCACGGGCACGCCTTTTGATGGCACGCCTTTTGATGGCACGCCTTTTGATGGCACGCCTTTTGATGGCACGCCTTTTGATGGCACGCCTTTTGATGGCACGCCTTTTGATGGCACGCCTTTTGATGGCACGCCTTTTGATGGCACGCCTTTTGATGGCACGCCTTTTGAGGGCACGCCTTTTGATGGCACGCCTTTTGAAAGATTGGGCACACCTTTTGAGGGCACGACTTTTGAGGGCTCGATATCTACATCCATGTATATTTTTTTTTGGGCAGCCTATATACACACTCATACAGTGTCTTCTACACCGGTCAGCTTTATCAATCCCTTTGTTTCAACCTCAAATAGGTTTCTATCTTCACACCTATTTGAGTTTGAGGGGGGGTTATACACAGTATCATGTTCAAGTCACCTTGCTACAACGGTCCGACATGACCCCATAAACTGTCCCGACATTGATTCCGGTCAGCTGCTATATCGGTCCGACATGACCCCGTAAACTGTCCTGCTACACTGGTCCGACATGATCCCGTAAACTGTCTTGCTACACCGGTCCGACATGACCCCGTAAACTGTCTTCTACAACGGTCCGACATGACCCCGTAAACTGTCTGCTACAACGGTCCGACATGACCCCATAAACTGTCTTCTACATCGGTCTGACACGACCACACAGTGTCCTGCTACATCGGTCCGACATGACCTCGTAAACTGTCTGCTACAACGGTCCGACATGACCCCGTAAACTGTCTGACACGACCACACAGTGTCCTGCTACATCAGTCCGACATGACCCCGTAAACTGTCTGCTACAACGGTCCGACATGATCATACTGTGTCTCCTACAACGGTCTGACACGACCATACCGTGTCTCCTATCCTGTTTTATTTTATTTATCAGTTTATTTTTTCTGTTTTGTTACTCTCTCCAACCTCAAGTTGGCTAGTGCCTATCCTCCTTGAGTTTGAGGGGGACTGTTAATGTAAATTGTGTAAATGTAAATTACCACTACCACCCACTCCACCTACCATCTCCACTACCACCCACTCCACCTACCACCTCCACTACACTACACCTACTACCACATTTTCTTCTATATATAGGAGTTGTAATACATAACAATACATCGATCAATCAATCAATACATAATTCATTCTCTGTGTATCTCTCTCTATCAATTTATCTTAACAGTACGAACCAATAAGAATGGAAATGAAGGACGTGTGTTTTTTGTTTGCCCAGATAAATATGTAAGTATCTGTTCTATAAATTAATGTTTCACTTTTTACAAATTTCATTTGTCTTATTTGATTAACCGATTCTTGTTCATTGTAAAGTGTGAACGAACACTGCAATTTCTTCAGCTTCGCAGATGATGATGACAACGATGTTCCCTCCACAGATATAAGAACTGAAGAAATCAATGAGCTAAGGAGAAGGGTTGGTGAGCATGATAGAAGGCTTGAAAGGATGGAGAAGATTTTCAAGGCAATGACTTATGTCATTGTATTTTGTGTAGTTTTTTACTTTATCATGTAAATGAATGTAATAGACATATCTTGGGAAGTGTTTGAATGGATGTAATGGACATATGTGAATGACGTATTCTATTATGTAATGCGTGTATTTTGTAATGAACGTATTTTGTTGTCGACATATTATGTAATGGATGTATTCTATTACCAAAAATGAATGTAGTGTTTGAATGGATCTGTTTTATTATGGATTGAACAACCATAACAGATTGAATGAACAGAATGAACAACCATAACCTGGAGCATTTTATGATGAATCTGTTTGAATGGATCTGTTTGAATGAACAACCATAACAGATTGAGCATTGAGGCAGATGCACAGATTGAGCATTCAGGCAGTTTCAGCAAATTTGTTAAAAATCTGGAGTAGGTTTAACACAGGTTTAACACATTCACACAGGTTTAACACAGATTTGGGTCTGTAGTCACACACGTTTCACAAAGTCACACAGGTTTCAACAATTTTACACAAATTCACACAGGTTTTAACTAATTGACAGAGTCTAATTGACATGCATCTGTCTCCATGTTTCTGGGTCTGTTTGAACAAATTCACACAGGTTTGTGGGTTTGTCTGAACAAATTTAGACAGGTCTGTTAGAACAGGTTTCAGTCACACAGGTTTGAACTAATTCACATAAATTCACAGAGCTTTTCACAAATTCACAGAGTTTAATTGACATGCATTTGGGTCTGTTTGAACCTGTGTAGTGAACCTGTCCAGATGAACCTGAACCTGTGTAACTGAACCTGTCCAGTTGAACCTGTGTAGTGAACAAAACAGACCAGCAACATATTTTTTTGTTGCAACAACACAGACCAGTAATTGAACCTGTTTACTGAACAAATTTTAAGAACACAGACATTGATCAAAGGACACAAACAGACAGACATTGATCAAAGGAGACATTGAAGGAGCATACAAAGACATTGAACTTGTTTATCAAAGGAGACAAAAATAGTAGAACACAGACATTGAACACAGACAAAAATGGTAGAACACAGACATTGAACAGTGTATTACATTGAACATACATCGAAAAGTGTATTACATTAAAAATAAAATGGGGTATTTGGATCCAATAGCGATGGTGCTGTAGAACTTTGACCGCTTAGATTATTGACCATTCCTGATGTGCTTCCAATATTGTTCGGCGTTCCCATTGTGCAAACCAGTGCCTATAAAAACAAGGTATATATTACAAAATGATTTAAAAAAATATTGACCAATACATTAATCATTACAAATGTGTACTCATATATTGAACACGTACCGGTACAGACATGTTGTCTTCTGTGCCCACCATAGAAGAAAAATAGTAAGCTTCATCGTGCGGCACCTTATGATTATATAGTAAGACAATGTTATTAATAATTTGAAGCATTAACATAAAACCCAACAACAAGCAAAGTGGAATATTTTAAGTCCATTCAACACATACCGGTACATACATACTATCTTGTGTGCCAACCATAGAAGGAAAATAGTAAGCTTCATCTTCCGGCACCTATATGAAATAGTAACACAATTTCATTACTAATTGTAACCATTCAACTATGAATCCACAAAAAGGTTACGAAACAACCTATGCCAAGTATTTACCTGTGCGGGAGTAGTCTTCTTGTTCTTCCTCTTCAACCGATTAACTATTTGATCAACCTTGCTAACATTCCGCCTCGTACATGGACGTCCTCATCGGCGAGCAACCAAAGGACTGAGTACCTTGCGAGTGTTGCTTGCTTTTGTAGTATTCAGACGTGGCGGACTTTTCGGCGAAGTATGGGAAGGTGGTACAATACTAGTAGAAGGTGGTAGAGTACTAGTACATGGCACATTACTCGCAGTACCCGATTCAATAGTTTTCACTCGATCCTTGATTTCCCTCAACCCAAGTTGAATCACTTTGTGTTTACCATCGTCATTGGTAGCAAGTTCTAGGATCTCATCTAACGTCTTGTGATATGAATCATGCAACTTTGGATTTATAGCAGCCCCGAAGTTAGTATATGTGGTTGGAATGCATGTATACCCTTGTTCCAAATCTTTTCTCCATCTCGAGACAATGTATTTATGTGGCACCTCATATATGGACCTCTCAACGAGCACACTAAGTGAATGGGCACACATAATACCTCTAAACTGAAACAACCGACACATACATTGGAGCTCACATTCTGTTGAATTACAGTACACAATAAATTCTACTTTCTTCATACCCTCACCCAAAAGAATAGCCTTCCTCACATGATATGTACAAATTGATCCGTCCTCTTTTGTAAGATTCGGACGATAGTACACTAAACGCTTCATTTCTGCTTGAACTTCTTTAAATTTTGCATTTGTGTATGCTGCACGAAATTGCTTCTCAAAATGATACACTGTTAGGCAATCATACAATTGGTTACGAGATTTGAAATCTGCTTTTGTCTCCTTTTCCACCTTACTTCTCAAGGCATTGTCATATTGCTCAACAAACTGCTTTAAGGTAGTCTTCGAGTTCACATATCCATCAAAAAATGCATTCATGCTCTCACTTCTACCGGTAGTTGACATGCCAGCTCAAAATATGTCTTTCACATAGGCAGGAATCCACCTATGTCGCTCACGGTATAATACCCCTAACCACTCATTATCATTCAAATTGAATTTTGTAACCATTGTAAGCCAATTACCCTCAAATTCATCTTTCGTCAATGAATCATAAACAGCATTTTGCAAAGCAACCTTTATGCCTTCATATTGTGAATATCCTCTTAGTTTCTCCGGAATTTTCTTCATCACATGCCATAAGCACCAACGATGTCGAGCCTGTGGGAAAACTATTTCTATGGCATTTTGCATAGCTCTACACTGGTCAGTTATTATTGCTTTTGGAGGAGCATCTGACATGCAACTTAACCATTCTTTAAATGGCCACACAAATGTCTCAGTGTTCTCATTAGATAACAACCCACATCCAAACAAGATTGTCTGTCCATGGTGATTAACTCCTACAAACGGAGCAAATGGCATATCATACTTTTTTGTCAAATAGGTTGTGTCAAATGAGACAACATCCCCAAACGCTTTATAAGCCGCCCTACTCCTTGCATCTGCCCAAAACAAGTTTCGCATGCGACCGTCTTCATCAAGGTCAATTGTCGAATAGAAGTTCGAATTTTGTTGTTGCATTTTATGGAAATAAAGTGTAACTGATTCGGCGTCTCCTAGCTCAAGTCTCAATCTTCTAACATTCTCAATATAATTCCTTACATCTCGTTCATCAAACGTTAATGCCTCATATCCCCCTGCTTCAACAACTATGGAATGAAAATTCCTCGCCACCCCAATCCCTGCTGCATCGTTCACTTCTAGTCTTCTTTTGACCGGAGTACGAATCCTCTTATTCATTGAAAAATGCCGTGAGTCTGCAGGAATTAAATCATGAGTGTGCTCAAGCACAACTGTGGTTAACTTATATCTCTCATCGTTTTGTAGACTAGGTCTAACCCTTGCTTTACAATCAATTTTGGTTGACAAAGATGGTTCCAAGGGATTGATTTCTGATCTTTTTGTTCTCAACCTCGCCCGAGTACATTCAATTCCAAAGTACTTCACTTCCCCATCAGCTGTTAGATTTTGTGATCTAAAAGCTATAGCAAATCCACTGTGTTTCGCATATTGTGCATAAAATGCGTACACTTCTTGTTTTGAGCCAAAATACATCACCTTCTTGGGTTCTTCAACTTCGCCAATTTCGTTAATATCAAGATTGTTATCCTGTTCTTCAACTTCCTCACTCCCATTCAATGAATTATTGTTTGAATCAATATCCATTGTAGCTTCAAAGTTAAATACAATAGACATTGTTAGCTGCAATTTCAAAGCAAGTAGAATGAATTTTAATTTTAATTTGCATTTGAAACAAAGGGTCAACTAAGGACAGCCATGCCATGGATGAGCAAGTTAACAGAACACAAAATCATGCTAAGGAGGCTTTCGTTGTCTTGTCTCTAAATTGAAATTCTACAGTTATATTATATTTTCTATGAGATCTAATTCACATCAATTATCTTTCTATAGCAACCGACTGGGCCTGATTGTTTTTCTAACGACTATTTATTTATTTCAAAGATTCGATATAAACAATTGAGAGTCTTCTAACTTTTTTTTAAGAAATGCCGACCCAATGGCATGCAAATTCTAACTACAACAAACACATCAGACCAAACCAAAATTTCCATTATTGGACACCCAAGGAACCAATAAACAATTAGAATTGATGAGCTAGTTCCCTGAAGTTTACTTTCAGAAACTACATGCTTTTTCTAAAAAGGATTTAATGGTAACAATATCAATCTCCCATAAGGTATCATACAGCTTCAGTGGTTCGGTATGCTAAAATAGTGTGCACTAGACAAATTTTATATCTCCTCAAATATTCTAATGGACCTTTCGTCATTTACAAAGAATATATGGCTCCTAATAAGTCAGAAACAGACAAGTATTTTGATGCAAGTTAAGGAATTCTCTGAAAACAAAGAGTTTAATGAAGTCATATATGGGGTAAATGCATTCATCAATTGTGTTTATATGAAAACATCAGAATTTATCTTTGAGATCATTGATTGGCTTAAAAAATATTGGAATAGAATATTATAATATTTGGCCAAGAACAAAAGCATTAAGCAGGAGATTGTTTGAATCAGAGAGAGAGACAGAGAAAGAGAATTGAAGGCTTGTTACTTAATTAGTCTGATCAACCATGGCAGTTCAGTTTAGTTTAGCTACCAGCCATGGCAACCATGGCAGCAACAATGACAGAGCAATGGAAGAGGAATGGCACAAGGGGAAATAAAACGCCAAGAGGAAATACCTTATCCACAACTGTGAAGAGTCTGATTTGCACACCAACTTCGTCCTCTCCCACTCCGATCAAACAGCAGTAGCGACGCCACAAAGAGATAGTTCCGCTAGGTTACGAATAGACTAGTTCGAAGTCAGTGGAGACTCCGATTGCTCTACGGCACACAAACTTTCTCCTCTCCCACATCGATCAAACAACAGCAGTGACCAGACGGCTCCGCTAGGTTACGATGACACGGTGCTTAGCTTTCTTTCTACACGGTGCTCCGCTCTGGTTGTTTATTTTTTTTATTTTTTGTTTTTGAAATCAAAACAATTGTGTGTGTATCTCGCGTCGCAGAGCAGCCCATTCATCAATTCAAGCCACTCTCGAGCCTCGCCTTTCGACCTACGTAGCAGAGTCATAATTTTTT
>NW_021024949.1:470366-539396 GCF_004153795.1 Camellia sinensis
TAGGATCAAAGGCCAAAATAGCATGCAATGTAAGCTAGTAAAGAGGATTTGCACTACAAGCATGTGAGGCAATCAAGAGGCCACTAAACCAGAAAAAGTCAGAGGTATGACATGCCAAATAAAGCCCCAAAACCCACTGAAACATGGTTAATGCATGCAAGAATGGCTAATGCAACACATGCGAAATGCAACTAAGATAGGCTCGGCTATTCTAAGATGGCATATGAGATGCTCCAGATAACATGTATTCAACTCGGAATTGAAATACAATGCAGTTAGTATGATGCGCCAAGCCCGGTGCATGCAAGACAGATGAATGAATGCAAACATGCGAAGCATAAGGATGCTAATTGAAACATGCCCTAAAACTAACCATCGTAAGCTGGTAAATAAAAGGGAGAAAGACGTGGGGTTGGAAGACATGCAGCACACACACGCACACTTATTACAACTTTGTCCTCCTCGGAGGGTCCGAATGAATAATACACAACCAACTGGTAATCTAAGCTAATTAAACTAATTATTACACAACCCAGATGAATAACGAATTACAGCTAATTATTACACAACACTAGCTAATTAACAAATTTAACTAAGGAAGCAAATAAACTAGCATGCAAGCTACATGAAATGGATTGCCTCAGCTCTGCCTTGAATGATAAAGGATGCATGCATGCCCGAGTCGCCTTGTCGGGAAATCCATCACGATGTCCCGACTCGTCTTTGTTTGCAATTGATTTCAGAAAGTTGCAAGAGGCTTCAGAGAGATGAAACTCCACCCAGGGAAGCTGTGGGAAGGCTGCCGACCAGCTATAGGCAAGGGAGAACACCTGCCAACCACCCTTGGTGTTGAAGACCAGAAAAGGTGGTCGGCCTGCCAAAAAACCTGGTCGGCCGACCAGTTCATTCTCTTGGTTTTTGCTTTTTTTGCAACAAAGGAAAGAGAGAGAGAATGCAAGGTATTTTCAACATATGTGTGCCCGACCACTCTCTCCGTCATTACATAAGCTCTGGGGAGTGTAGTCCTCGATCCTCGTGCCATCAATCACGCATCCTGATACATGATGGCCGAGGAGTCAAATTGCATGACTCAATGGGACATGAATGCACATATAAGCAACTAAAACCAACAACTCCATCATGGATGGTCAAGAGTGTCGGTGACCGGAAATCGAGGCACGTTTCATCACTTGGAGTACGAAACGTCCCTCGTTTCCCGTGTTTGGACTAAATCTTACTCCAAACACCAACAAACAATGTATGGACAAATACAACTCTATCATGCGATCTAAATGCAATACAACTAAATGATGCGAAGATGCACGGAATGATATGCAAGCATACAAATGGCATACACAATGCTATGAACTAATCAATGGCGTACTCAATGCACATGGATTATATGGCATGCATACACAATGCACTAACATACACAATGTTATGAACGAGGCATACGCAATGCAATGATCAAACATGCGATAACATGGACTATAAGGCATACACAATGCAAGATAGACTTAAACCAAGATGGATGGGCCTCGGCCACACCCAAATCAGTGGCCAATATGATGAAAATGAGGCAACAAGGTACATGCAAACATGCACAAATGCAAGGGACCAAACCTAAGGCATAAAGTGCAACTCCACCAAAGCATGGTAAGCATGAAATATGCATACAATCACATATTTTTCATCTCTGAAATGACATGCAAGATGGTCCCGAATCACGCAAACAACTCACACAATGCATGCTAGATGGCCTAAATACCGAAACTAGTGAAGTGGATTACACTATTGGCATGCAAAGCAATACTCAAATGGCCAAACCAACCCCAAATAGTCCCTATGCAGGCCAAAATAGTAGCAAATATGGACTAAAATGATGGCTCGCAAAGCATGGAAATGAAGCTCATGCAATGGTTCAAAAATGAGGTATTCATGCATAACTCTCAAACACATTTAAAGAGTGGAAAACATGGGAATATGACATACATATAAGCTCCGAAATATGATTCACAATGATGCCAAAACATGGAAACACCTCAAAATACGCATGCACTAGGCTTCAAAACTCAAAGCTAGGCAAGGGTATTGAACTACAACCATGCATAGCAAACATCATTCAACCATGAGGCCCAAAAACAGAGCTAAGGCAGCCCAAAACATACACAAAATCAATTTAAGGCATAGCCAAAAAGTGCTAGAATCAAAGGCCAAAATAGCATGCAATGTAAGCTAGTAAAGAGGATTTGCACTACAAGCATGTGAGGCAATCAAGAGGCCACTAAACCAGAAAAAGTCAGAGGTATGACATGCCAAATAAAGCCCCAAAACCCACTGAAACATGGTTAATGCATGCAAGAATGAGATGCTTCTTTGATATGCTATGAAGAGGGTTATTCTACCCATGCAAGATGGACATCCAATATGGAAAAACAAGCTCTGAATGGCCTGAAACATGGCTTGGAAGCATGCAAATAAGGGCTCCTTTGTAAGGCCAAAAATGCTAGAAAACAAAACAAGGAGAGAGAGGGTCACCCTTCTCTGATTTTGGCACTCAAAATAGCATGCTAGCCACTGAAAATCCACTGGATTTTAGCGGCTAGAAGGCCAAACAAAGGCCAACACAAATGCTCTAAGGCATGGCTCAAAACAAGGTAAAATGAAGCTTGCAAGGGGGTAGATGACCCCCAACAGAAAAATGATCTTAAACAAACATGTTAAGGGCCTCAAAATAAGAATTTTTTTCAGTTTACACCGAAGCTCAAATATGCTTGCAAGTATAGCTAAAAGATGAAGCAAAATAAAGCTTTAAAAGGGAGAAAGTGTGTTACCCTTGTAGCACAAAAAGACCAGTAACCTCTGGACCACAAAGACAACCTCTTAACCTCTGAAAATGGCCTCCAAGATGCTTAGAGTGATGGTGGAGCGGTTAGCTTGGGAGATGGTATGCAAAGGTGCAAGAACCATGCACTTTTTGAGCTTGGATGTAGAGATATAAAAGGGAGAAGTCTTGTATACTTTAGACAAAAATTCTTTTTTTTTTGAACCCCTTACAAGGAAGGGGAGCCCTTCCTTTATAGACAAGAGGGACTAAAGCTTCTTCTAGAAGCTTAAAACCAAGAGCAAACATCCTCTATACACGTGTATGGAGGATGCAGTCTGTGCCTCCCACCTGGCACAGCTGGAATCAACTCACTAAGACAGAACTAATGGGAGCTGGCCGACCAGTTCAAGTAGTCGGCCGACCACTTGCTCTGGTCGGCCGACCAGGGTCAAAAGGTTCAAGTGGTCGGCAGCCTCCCAGGGTGGTCTCCACATGAAATGCAAGCAAGTGGTATGGTGGGAGACCAGTAAATGTGGCCCAAAAACCAAGGAGACCAGTTTCCTGTTAAGAAAACCGGCTGGCGAAGAGAAAGGTGGTCTCCAAGGAAAAAAGGTGGTCTCCCATCCTTGTACCACCTTCCAAACAATGAAAATAGGGTCCATGCCAAAAATGAACCAAGACGGATGCAAAACGAGGGCTCGGGGGCCAAAATGCGCAGCTGGGTGCCCCGAAAACTGACTGTTAAGCATCGAAAGTGGCGTGCGAACACAAAGGTGGTCTCCCGGGCCACAGTGTCCCTCTAGAGAGAGGAAACAAGGTGTGTGCCAAAAATCGGAGCAAACGGAGAAAGTTAAGCGGTCCCGAACCGAGGTGCACGGCCAACGGCTTCGAAAACCAGAAACTTGTTTCCAAACGGGAACAGTGGTCTACGACCATGAAAAGTAGCCTACGGCTACTGAGAGATGGTCTACGAGACCTCTCCCTCCCTTCAGAAAGAGAAAAAAGAACCTGGTTCGCAAACCGAGGCAAAGCACAAAAGAGTCCTGAAGTCCGGAGGCAAGGCTCTCAGCCGAGACTCCGTAACCTCAGAACGAGCACAACATGCGCAATCACCGAGCACTCAATCGATGACGTCTGAGTCTTAAGGTCGGTCAAAAATGGGGTGTCTACACATTCAGCCCTGGTTAGCTTGAAGCGTGCCAAAGTTCCATGAACCCTTTTTCTAACTTTTTCTAGTTTGTTGTTGTTGTTTTTTTTTTTTCATATACTAAGACTAAGTCTTGAGTTTTATTGGAGTTGTAATTTAAGAACTTTTAATTTCTGTATTGTTAATTAATGGACGATGGTAAACTTAGTGTCAGCATTGATGAGGAGTTCTTAATTAAGAAAATTGGTTTTAAGTTCTAAATCTTATTATGATGTCCTCAAATTTTGGGGCGTCACAGGCAAAGCTTTGAACTAGAAGGAGTTTTAGGCTAAGGATCAAGCTCTGGCTCAAATTGAGGCGAAGAAAGGTCGATGACACCATTTGTCTCTCCAGTACCTGACATCTATCAAATAAGAAAAAGAAATACATCAAAAGATAGGATTAATACTATAACACAGATTAGAACACAGAGATTATAACATAGATTATAACAAAAAGACTTGCACAAATGTAATCAAAGACTTACATTTACCGAATCTATTGTAGATGAGATGAATAATCAACAAGATGGATGATCTGAGATGAAATCAAACATATCATATATAAGCAGAGTTATCAAATTCATAATATGGCTTAAAAACAAGATAGAATAGAACATTAATCAAATGTGACAAAATAGAACAAAACATGATGTAGCTCGACTTTTTTACGCTCCTTTCAGAAGACGAATAAGCCCTACGGTATCGGACTCCCGCGGTTCTGAATCTGATCTCACAAGTGCAATTAATGTGAAATAGATAAACACCAAAGAGTCCAAATCCGACAAATCTTTTGGAAAATCGATTTTGAATCAAAATGCCAAAAGTGGACTACTTTGCCAGATTTAGAGTCACCATCTAAATATTTTTTTGGGAAAATTTAGGAAACCCATGACTCGTGCCAAAGGCCACGTGTCTGTCATCACCAAGATTGTCTCGGCTCGGGAACTTAGGTACGAGAAGGGAATGTCATGATTTGAGCACCCCCGCTACTAATCATGATATGAATCTTATTTACATTATATGTTTTTTTTTTCCCGATTATTAGGCTAGCATTACTATGTGATGCGCACACAGACAAGTATAGACTAACTTACAAAAATTGGAACACATGATTTCATGTTTGTTTTGAAATTGTTTCAAATATGTACCACTTGAAAAAGTGATCGCTTATGAACATTACTCAAATTATTCCAATTCAAGTAACTAGCCTTCATCCATAAGCATTCAAGTAATTATAGCACTTAAGCAATTAGTCTCATGGCAAGCATGCTAGATATGGCAACATTAACATGCAATATGCTAAAGTGAGTAAAGGTTCACCTAGTACTCCAAGCCAAAAGAGACACGAGTTAGAAAAATGCATGATTCCTAACTATGTGATATGACTAATGCAATACATGCAATATGCAATTAATAGGCTCGGCTACTAATATAACATATGAATCAATTAAATAGCATGCGGTCTAAGCATGTATTCAAAGAAGTATTTAAACTATCAATGCAAGTTAGAATGATGAACTGAGCCTCGGTGCATGCAATGCAAGTGGATGCAAATCATGAAATATGCTAAATTAAATATGATGCCCTAAACTAACCATCATAAGCTAGTAAATAAAAGGGAGAAAGACGCAGGGTTTGGAAGACATACACATTATTACAACATTTGCTTGCCCTCGCGCAGGAGGGTCTGAATGAATAATTAAAGCTAAGCTAACTATTATAAATTCAAATGAATAATTAGCTAAACTACTTAATTAATTTATTACAAACCAGATTAGTTAACTATTTTAGCTAACTAAAATAATTACAACACGAGACACATTAGCTATTCTAACTAATTAATTACAAAACCATTATTTTAACAACACTAACATATTTAACACGGATCCCGAGGATCGATGGAAGGCTCATGCATGAATGTAGTTTTCACCCGAAAAAGCCATTGTTTCTGCTGCTGAATACCTCTGTTGCATAGTAGAACACTTGCACTGATTTCTACCTCCAGACCAACTCTGTTTTGCTTTAGAAAGACACTGCTTGATTTTGCATTGGTGGCAGGTAGATGGCCTACCGTCCACTGATGATAGCCTGCCAGCCACAAAAGATGGCCTGTTGGCCATCAATAGTGGCCTGCTGGCCACTGTTGATTGGGTTGTCATGTTGCAATAGAGAGCAAATAAGGCAAAGACAACGTATTCTCAAGGATTTGTTTGCACAATTTAATCCTCCTTATCATTTGAACGGCTCAAAAGAGTAGCAAAACTTAATTCACAAATCATCAATTTATGCAATTTCATTGCATAATGGCCTATGAACCAAAGTGTGCAAGTTCAATAAATGCAATAAAACAAGACTCTCCAAACCACCTCCCTATCATGAAAGATCAAGGGAAGCAGTTGACAATGAATCTTGAACCGCTTTCATCACTAATGAGTATGAAACGACTCAAGACCCAATGGTTCAATTAGCGTCTGATTGAACCCTAACCAATTATTATCTTACACCATTTTTTAACCTTAATTTTATTACTTCATTTTAGATTACCATCCATTATTTTGTCAATTGAGTCCAAAGGTGAACTTAAGTCCTTTAATAGAAAGAGGGCTCAAACCAAGAGTTGCTTTGGGAATGAAAGAGACATTATACCGTTGATAATGAACCCCCAAATGGATTAAACCATTAATCATGACATCTCAATCTCATGCTTAAGCAAACAAGTAGTTTGAAACCACTTTCAAAACAAAATAAAAGCCAAGAAAGAAGGGAGGTTGCAGAGGTGATTAAGAGTGATCACAAGTATGGAAAGCCATAAATAAACACTATCAACTAAAATAAGATGGTGTCTCAGACCTAAAACACCAAACTCATGAGGACAATTACATTATAAGCATGCAAAGCAAAGCTCAAATGCAACAAACACTTAAAAATAGTTCTAAAATAGTCTTAATTAAGTCCTAAAACATGCTGGAATTAAGACAAAAATGGGTAGAATAATAAGCTAAAACGTGGATCATGCCAGGTTAGTAAGCGAAACACAAGGAGGGGAGGCTAACCCGTCCAATTTTGGACTTCAAACCATAATTTTAGCTACTGAAATAACTCTGAAAATCAGTATTTAAAAGCTCAAAAAAATGTAGTGTAAGGGTGGGAAACACAAGGGTAAAGGCCTTGAGAGCAAGGTGTAAAGAATGGTGAACCACCCCTCAACCTTTATTGACCTTAAAACCCAAGTTTCAGACCAAAAATATAGAATTTTTACAGCCCAAAAACAGCTGGAAAATAATAAGAAAAAGAGTGAATACAACAAGTAAATAGGCAAAGCTTTATACCTCTTGAAGAGGAGATCACCTCTAGGCGATAAACCAAGGCAAACACATCCTCAAGAGCTCAAACAAGGCTCAAAGATACCTCAACTCAAAGATGGAGATGTTTGGTTAAGAGTGTATAGGCAAAGGTAAAGGAATTTGCAAGAGAGAGAGAGAGAAGAAAAATTTTGCTCAAAAATTTTTCTAACCCTAAAGCAAAAAGGGAGGCCCTCTATATATAGAAAACATGAATCTCCCTCAGAAACATCCAGCCATACATGTGGGAGCAGATGTAAGCATCTGTGCAAACAGCTGGCACAACTGTCACAAAATATTTGCAAAAGATATTGGTGGCTTGTCGGCCATCACTAATGGTGGCCGGCAACCAAGAGCAATGGCCGGCAGCCCATAGAAGTGGCCAGCAGGCCACTAGAGGTTGCAGGCTCGAAGATCACTGGGTTTGGTCCAAAACAAGGCAACAGGCGTGCAAGGTTTGAAATGCTCAAAGCTGTGGCATTCTACTGAGGACTTCGAGCACTTAATAAGCATATGCACTCATCATTGGGTGTGCAAGCGATGACGTCTAAGTCATAAGGGCCGTCAAAAATGGGGTGTCTACACATGATAGAACATACCATTCATCAAATGTGACAAAATAACAGATCAATCAGATCAAAAATGTTATTCCCACAAAAACAGAACATTCATCAAATGTGACAAAATAATGACCACGTCCTGACATCCTAATGAGGGTAACAAAAGAGATTAGCACATTTACAAATGTGCCGAAACTAACTCACTCGCGTCCTAATACGATGGACAACAGTAAATCACTCCATATAAGCACGTATCCACATAAACACATATGAATTTCATTTCCGGATAAGGACTGTCCCGCGGCGCTACCAGAGTTCCAATTAGAAACGACAGTGATCAAGTGCCTTTCTAACAGGACTCCTAGGAACCCATGGACTCGACCAATATCCTAGAAATTAGATCCCATACCCATGTAGTCATATAAACATGTTATCACATAATCATACAATACACACTAACGTCTCAGCTAAGCGAGACAAACCCATTGTGGTAATAATCACTTCCCACGTACACAAAGTATTCAAACCCGGTACGGTCTGATATCAAGCTGTAACGCCCCCAAAGTAATGTAATAAATACAACCCATAAGCAGAAGAATAACAAAATAATGTGTTTTCATTCATCAGAGTTTGTATACAAAAGATAACACATGCGATATACATTCACAAACTATTCACCCTAAATCTACAATATGTGTTACAATGATAAGGGAACTGAAATCAAAACAGGTAATCATATGCCCTATAGGCTTACATCTTTCCAAGTCATTGCTTGGTTACAACAATAGTCAGCTTAGCTCAATATAGTTAAAGCCCTTGGCTATGCAAAAGAATACAACAAAAGAAAAAAGCTCTTGCTCCCAAATGTCCCTCCAAGCTATTGCCTTGGTGGAGGTATTTCACTAATACCTGAAAATGATTTTCCCAAATAGGGTAAGCCTGAGCCCAGTAGAAATAGCCTAACACAGTATATGAATCTTAACAAAGATACAAGGGCAATATGCATATACAATGATTATAAGAAAACATTCATATTCTATAAGGTCATAAGATGCCAAATTTCCTATCTCACTCTTTTTTCCTTCCATTCCCTTTAAGTTAATTCATTAAATCCAATTCATGAGCCAGGTTCAGTATCTTTCAAACCACCTAACTGAGACTACAACTCAGTGGTTCTCAAATCAACACAACTATCACATAAGCACTTCAAATTGCCATTTTACGAAAATTTCGTCTGCGGGATCGGCACCCATGTATACGTGCGGTTTCGGGACTTTCACCCTGGACACACAGGCCAACTTAATTTCAATGGAGTTCATCATCTATCTCCTCCCAAACAATGAAGTACATCCCCTTTCTCTTCCCAAACAATCATATATGTATATACAATGTATTTAAACTTAGTCATATTCAATAACAACCAACAAGAGATTAGTTTTAATTTACCTAATCCTTATGCAATTTCTACAACAATCATGGCTATCCTCCACCGATAGCCCAATATAGATATTCTAAATAGATATTCAATATCAAAACAGATAAATCATCTAAGTTTTCATTGGTTTGAGTTAATAATACACATCTAGCTCCACCATTTATATCAACATCCATTCAATTTCACACTTACAATGTCAATTCCATTTATTTAAACAAAATAAATATTTGAATAAAATTTAGGGCAAACTTTCCTCTTTCTCAAATATCAACTCAAAATGCCAAAATCAACTATTTTGCCACCATACAACCTCATATTCAATCCCATAACCATTTTCACAACATAAACATGAAAACCCCTTTTTTATTTCACACCCAAACCCTAGGTTTGTCCATAATACACCCAAAGCCCACCATTGTTACACAATGACCAAATAACTAAGTTAAAAATCATATAAAAGCATAGAAAATCCCTACCTCAAGTGTAGAAGCCCAAAGGAGGAGTGGAGAAACTTCAAAGATGTCGAAACCAAACTCTATTCGGATATAATGGTAGCCCTTGAGATGCTCCACCTTTTTATCAAAGGGAGTAGGTAGAGAGATCCTTAGATCCTAGTGGATTTGTAGAGAGAAGTCATATTTTAGAGAGAAAAGGAGTTGGTCTAGGGTTTTTGAGTGAAAAGATATTAAAAAGTGATGTAAAATGGAACTGCTGCAAGCTAGAGCGCAAGAATTGTCGCTCGAGCGACCAGACACAATAAGTGGCCTCGCTTGAGTGCAAGAAGAGTCACTCGAGCGCAGAATACATACTCTCAGAATTTTTACAAACATACACCGTCGCTTAAGCACAAAAATCCTCACTCGAGCGAAAAACACTGCCCTCCCAGTATCTCTACAGGCCTGGAAAAGTACTGGGAGCTCACAAAGCTCACTTGAGCACAAGAAGCCTCGCTCGAGCGAAGAAGCAAATTTCTGGACAACAACAATTTGACCGACTAGCAACCAACCTATTCCAAACATGCCCAAGACACTTCAATACTCAAACTCAAAAGGGGAAATGAGGGAAAGGGACATATCAAACCACGAAACCCGAGTGCAAAATACAACAAAGGTCGGGTCAAAACCGGAATCGCTATATAACATGACAACATTAACCATGTTTTACTCACAACAAATCACAATTAATGTTAATATTCACATTAAAAAATAGTCATACATACACTAGCATAAACCATGTGAATGCTCACAGTGTATGGTTTTATGAGAGAATATTATTTACCAGCATGTATTTGTAACATGAAAGTTCACATTAACATTTAGTGAGAGATTTTCAAAAGATAGAAGATTTATGGTTTTTGGAATGTGAGAGATTTTTTCTATGGAATAAATGAGAGATTTTCTCCATAGAATGAGAGAGATATTTTCTTTATGGAATAAGGGAAAGATTTTATTCTTGAAATGTAGAGATTCTCCATGGAATGAGGGACTGTTATTATTTTTTTGTTGTGTATTAATTTCAAAATGGAAACATGTACAAAAAGTTAGAAGGGTGATTTGGTCATATCATTCTAAACAGGACCTAATGAAAGATTAAAAAAGAAGATTCTGAAAAATGACCCAATAAAAGGGGAATTAGTAATGTAAGTGTTGTTTTCGCAAATGTTAAAATAGTTACAAAAGTCAAAAACTCTTTACAGAAAGTATAATTTTTTGAACTGATACTATATTTACCTTCTTTGAAACTAGTGTGTACCGTATTTACCTTTTTTTTTTTTTTTGAACTAATACTATATTCACCTTGTCACATATTTGTGTGGTGTGTTATGTACTTTTGTGTAAATGTTATATATATTTTTAGTAGGAGTTATGATAATTTGTGTTTGAGAAATAAAATTATACATTTTTGTAATAATGTTATGTATTTTGTTGTTAAAAAATGTTTGTATAAAAAAATATATAACATGGCTACAAAAATGCGTAAGGTGTTTGGAAAGAAAAAGTTTTGGCTTTCTGTTGGCTAAAATAGTACTAAAAAACAAAATAGGCTAAAATAGTTAATAAGATAAAATGTTACATCAAACCCATAATAATTTTACATTTTCTCTCACAAATATCACACCCAACTACAAAAATAACCAAGAATTCACACAGACTCACTTTTCTGTCCTGGTCGTAATCGATTGAATTGAAAAAGTCTCGTGCGAGTTGCTTGAGGTTCGTTGATGGAGTGCTCATCTCGTAATAGATTCGAGCTGTCTCAAGCATACCTATGCTGTGATGCTCCTCCATCTTTAACCTTTTCTCTCACTTCAATCGTCTCTGTGTGAATGAAGGAAGACCAAGAAGGAAGAGGAAGATGGAGATGGAGATAAAGTTGGTTGTCAATATATGAGTAACAAAAGTGTTGGGTGTTGGTAACGAAACCAATCCTTAAGTCCCATTAAATGGGGTCGGTTACATGAATCATTCTTCTTCCCGTGAGTCTTTCAAAGGTCTTTTCGTTAGTCAAATTAAGTAGATCCATATCTTTATTTATAACACTAGCCAACGTTAATCTAGGCATACCCGGTCCCTTAACACTTCCATCTACCATCACTACATCGCATCTCTTCATTACTGCCTCTGTTGGTTTCCGTTGAATATGACAAAAACCATTTCAATCGATTTTCTCTCAACTTATCTTCTATCGATACTACTCCTACTCATTTCCGAAGACACTCATTCCTAATTCTGTCTTGTCTAGTCTTGTCACACATCCACCTCAGCATCCTTATCTCGTTACTACATATTGTTTCTTGGTTGCCCAACACTCCGTCCCATACAATATCACTGGTCTAATAGCCGTTCTATAGAACTTACCTTTTAGTCTAGCGGATATTTGTTAGATGTTGGTGTATTTTAATATTAAAATAATATGATTGTAAGGACATGCATCATTGTTTTTGAAGTAAATAAGTCGTGATAGTTTTCACTTACCTATGTATATCTCAGAGAGAGAGAGAGAGAGAGAGAGAGTCAGACAACATTTTTTTTTTTAAACCAAAAAATAAGAAATTTTATTGATAATAATCCAAGTACAAAATATAAAGATGAACATCAACTCAGTCGGTGCATTCTAATGGGTTAGTTGCATTTCATATCATGCAGTAAATTCATTGCGGAAGATAGTTAAAAGTTGATTTTTTAATTTTTTTTTAAAAAAACATATAAAATATATGAGAAATAATGTGACCTAAAATGAATTAAAAATCTAAAAATGACTTTTAACTATCTTTCTAAAATAGCACTTAAAGTTGCTCTCATTTTCTATAAATTTGACTTTTTCCAGGGAGTTTTTGTGGAGCCCAAGACAAGGCAGTATATGATCAAGAAAGAAGTCTGAGAGAGAGAGAGAGAGAGTCAGCCAGAGCATTGCTTTATTTATTTATTTTTTTCAAGCAAAAAATAAATTTTTTTATAGCAAAAAATAAATTTTTTTATTGATGATAAAATACAAAGATCAACATCAACCCAGCCAGAGCATTGTAATGGCTTAGTTGCATTTCACATCATGTAGTAAATTCATGATGTAGGGGCCGAGTGTCTTAGAGTTCCTCCCATTTTCTATAAATTTGATCAAAAAATATTTGGTAGTCCAAATTTGTGTAACCTAAACAGTTCAAATGTATTAAAATGACATCGTTTTTTCTTCAAAATGACGTCATTTTATGACATTCAAGCCATTCGAGCTATAAAAATTCGGACTACCATACGTTGTTAAAATTTGACACATTCCTTGGAGTAAAGCTTTGGATTTAACTTTTTTGTGCAAAGATGATTTAAATAAACACGAGCTATAGTTGTTATATCTTGAGGGAGACAAGCCATTTGAGATAATTTATTGCACTAGATGGTTGAAAAATTTACCAACCATAGAGGATTTGAATATCTTTAAAGAAAGTGAAATTACTGCACCTCAGTTCGCTTTGTATAAATCATTTATTTAGATATGTTTTGTGTAACCACTATTATTTTAGTAATAGTGAATAATGTGTAATTACATGATTTTATGTAGTGGTAAAAAGGAAGGAAAATGTTTCAGGGCTCGAAAGCCGTTGGCTCGAATTGGCTCGAAACCCAAAACGACATCGTTTTGGGTTTCGTTTTTTGTTTTATTTATTTATTTATTTTTCTTCTTCTTCCTTTTCTTGGCCCAGGCCTCATTCCCCTCGCCTCTCATATCGACTACACATCCTCTCTATCTCTCACCTGTCTGTTGAAGTAGTACGAAGGACGACTGAGGTAAACCGAAGGACGACTGAGGTAAACCCCAAATCGAGCCATGCTAGGGTTTACGTTTGGCATCAATTTTTTGTAGAAATTAGTCGATTTTTTTTTATAGAAATTAGCTATGTTAGGGTTTAGTAGAAATTAGGGTTTATAATAATGTTTGGACGACTGAGGACGACTAACTTTTTGTAGAAATTAGTCAAGGATCTTAGGTGTTTTGCATTTCAAGCAAAACCAATAAAATGTATTGAAAACTATCATTGAATCTGTTAGCCTTTGTGTCCATTTGAAATGCTAATTTGAATACAATCTGATGGCTTGGTATGTGATAGTTTTCATTTGATTGCTTGGTATGTTTGATTGGTTAACATACCCAAAAATGCAGATTCAAATGGGTTATTAGATTGAAATGGTGAACATACCCAAAAATACAGATTCATTTGATGGCTTGGTTTGTTTCATTAGGTGTCTGTGTTGGGTTAACAGATTCAAATAGTGAACAGATCCTCGACTAATTTGTACTAAACCCCAAAAATACCAAGCCATTTGTATTTTGTTTGTATTCACCTATGTATCTGTGTTGGGTTAACAGATTCAATCCATTTGTTTGTATTCTAATTTGAAAACTATGGTCATTTGTATTCAATACATTTGATGGCTTGACATACACTCTGTGTCTATTCTGTTAGGATTGAAATACAAATCAATAACAGATTGAAAACTATCACATACCAAGTGTATATTTCATTGGTTATCCTCTGTGTCCATTTGATTGAATCTGTTAGCATGCCAATTGTATTCATTGAATCTGTTAGCATTGAATATGTTTGAATCTGCTTGAATCTGTTAGCATTGAAATAACATTGAATCTGTGTCCATTTGATTGAATTTTACATAAGGCACTTAATATGTTAGAAAATCCAAGATGGTATGTTTTGAGATTAGCACTTAATATGTTATGCCAAAGACACTTGGTATGTTTTGAAAGTTATTGATGAGGGAACAAATTGACATAGTTTATACAGATGTGTATTTCAGATTTGTATTTCAATTTGATGGCTTGACATAGTTTTCATGCTAGGCTCAATGATAGATGGCTCTATAATTTTACTAGGCTCATTTGAAAATTATAATTTTACTAGGCTCAATACACTTGGTATGTGCATTTCAATACAGTTTTACTAGGCTCAATGACATAGTTCATTTATCTTAACAGTTTTATGCTAGGCACAAAGACTTTCATAGTTACTGAGACCTTTGACCAGTTTTATGCTAGGCTCAATGACATAGTTTATTCATCTTTCAGCCTAGGTGACACCATACCTGAAGCAGAATTGTATGTGAAGTCCTTACATCTCTTTGTCAATGTTATAGACCAAAAGTGACTGTAATAGAATAAGGGACACCATACCTGAAGCAGAATTGTAGTTGAATCTATTGGTATTTTTTTTTTCAGATAAAAAAAATGGCGTCATCTTCTACTAATCATATGAAAATAAGATTAAACCCAAGATTCTGTTATTGTGGAAGAACAGCATCTGTGCACATTGTACGAACTAATGAGAATGGAAATGAAGGACGTGTGTTTTTTGTTTGCCCAGACAAATATGTAAGTATCTGTTCTATAAATTAATGTTTCACTTTTTACAAATTTCATTTGTCTTATTTGATTAACCGATTCTTGTGCATTGTAGAGTATGAACGAACACTGCAATTTCTTCAGCTTCGCAGATGATGATGACAATGATGTTCCCTCCACAGATATAAGAATTGAAGAAATCAATGAGCTAAGGAGAAGGGTTGGTGAGCATGATAGAAGGCTCGAAAGGATGGAGAAGATTTTCAAGGCAATGGCTTATGTCATTGTATTTTGTGTAGTTTTTTACTTTATCATGTAAATGAATGTAATAGACATATCTTGGGAAGTGTTTGAATGGATGTAATGGACATATGTGAATGACGTATTCTATTATGTAATGCGTGTATTTTGTAATGAACGTATTTTGTTGTCGACATATTATGTAATGGATGTATTCTATTACCAAAAATGAATGTAGTGTTTGAATGGATCTGTTTTATTATGGATTGAACAACCATAACAGATTGAATGAACAGAATGAACAACCATAACCTGGAGCATTTTATAATGAATCTGTTTCAATGCATCTGTTTGAATGAACAACCATAACAGATTGAGCATTAAGGCAGATGCACAGATTGATCATTCAGGCAGTTTTCAGCAGATCTGTTCAAAATCTGGAGCAGGTTTAACACAGGTTTAACACATTCATACAGGTTTAACACAGATTTGGGTCTGTTTGAACACAGGTTTTACTCATGTCTGTTTGAATAGGTGTAGTCACAAATTCACACAGGTTTCAAACAGGTTTAACACAGGTTTAACACATTTACACAGGTTTAACACAGATTTGGGTCTGTTTGAACACAGGTTTGACTCATGTCTGTTTGAACAGGTGTAGTCACAAATTCACACAGGTTTCAAAGAGGTTTAACACAAGTTTAACACATTCACACAGGTTTAACACAGATTTGGGTCTGTAGTCACACACGTTTCACAAAGTCACACAGGTTTCAACAATTTTACACAAATTCACACAGGTTTTAACTAATTGACAGAGTCTAATTGACATGCATCTGTCTCCATGTTTCTGGGTCTGTTTGAACAAATTCACACAGGTTTGTGGGTTTGTCTGAACAAATTTAGACAGGTCTGTTAGAACAGGTTTCAGTCACACAGGTTTGAACTAATTCACATAAATTCACAGAGCTTTTCACAAATTCACAGAGTTTAATTGACATGCATTTGGGTCTGTTTGAACCTGTGTAGTGAACCTGTCCAGATGAACCTGAACCTGTGTAACTGAACCTGTCCAGTTGAACCTGTGTAGTGAACAAAACAGACCAGCAACATATTTTTTTGTTGCAACAACACAGACCAGTAATTGAACCTGTTTATTGAACAAATTTTAAGAACACAGACATTGATCAAAGGAGACAAACAGAGAGACATTGATCAAAGGAGACATTGAACAGTGTATTACATTGAACAGAACCGGAACATACAAAGACATTGAACTTGTTTATCAAAGGAGACAAAAATAGTAGAACACAGACATTGAACACAGACAAAAATGGTAGAACACAGACATTGAACAGTGTATTACATTGAACATACATTGAAAAGTGTATTACATTAAAAATAAAATGGGGCATTTGGATCCAATAGCGATGGTACTGTAGAACTTTGACCGCTTAGATTGTTGACCATTCCTGATGTGCTTCCAATATTGTCCGGCATTCCCATTGTGCAAACCCGTGCCTATAAAAACAAGGTACATATTACAAAATGATTTAAAAAAATATTGACCAATACATTAATCATTACAAATGTGTACTCATATATTGAACACGTACCGGTACAGACATGTTGTCTTCTGTGCCCACCATAGAAGAAAAATAGTAAGCTTCATCGTGCGGCACCTTATGATTATATAGTAAGACAATGTTATTAATAATTTGAAGCATGAACATAAAACCCAACAAGAAGCAAACTGCAATATTTTAAGTCCATTCAACACATACCGGAACATACATACTATCTTGTGTGCCAACCATAGAAGGAAAATAGTAAGCTTCATCTTCCGGCACCTATATGAAATAGTAACACAATTTCATTACTAATTGTAACCATTCAACTATGAATCCACAAAAGGGTTACGAAACAACCTATGCCAAGTATTTACCTGTGCGGGAGTAGTCTTCTTGTTCTTTCTCTTCAACCGATTAACTATTTGATCAACCTTGCTAACCTTCCGCCTCGTACATGGACGCCCTCTTCGGGGAGCAATCAAAGGACTGACTACCTTCCGAGTGTTGCTTGCTTTTGTAGTATTCAGACGTGGCGGACTTTTCGGTGAACTATGAGAAGGTGGTACAATACTAGTAGAAGGTGGTACAGTACTAGTACATGGCACATTACTCGCAGTACCCGATTCAATAGTTTTCACTCGATCCTTGATTTCCCTCAACCCAAGTTGAATCACTTTGTGTTTACCATCGTCATTGGTGGCAAGTTATAGGATCTCATCTAACGTCTTGTGATATGAATCATGCAACTTTGGATTTATAATAGCCCCGAAGTTAGTATATGTGGTTGGAATGCATGTATACCCTCATTCCAAATCTTTTCTCCATCTCGAGACAATGTATTTATGTGGCACCTCATATATGGACCTCTCAACGAGCACACTAAGTGAATGGGCACACATAATACCTCTAAACTGAAACAACCGACACATACATTGGAGCTCACATTCAGTTGAATTACAGTACACGATAAATTCTACTTTCTTCATACCCTCACCCAAAAGAATAGCCTCCCTCACATGATACGTACAAATTGATCCCTCCTCTTTTGTAAGATTCGGACGACAGTACACTAAACGCTTCATTTCTGCTTGAACTTCTTTAAATTTTACATTTGTGTATGCTGCACGAAATTGCTTCTCAAAATGATACACCGTTAGGCAATCATACAATTGGTTACGAGATTTGAAATCTTCTTTTGTCTCCTTTTCCACCTTACTTATCAAGGCATTGTCATATTGCTCAACAAATTGCTTGAAGGTAGTCTTCGAGTTCACCTATCCATCAAAAAATGCATTCATGCTCTCACTTCTACCGGTAGTTGACATGCCAGCCCAAAATATGTCTTTCACATAGGCAGGAATCCACCTATGTCGCTCACGGTATAATACCTCTAACCACTCGTTATCATTCAAATTGAATTTTGTAACCATTGTAAGCCAATTTCCCTCAAATTCATCTTTCGTCAATGAATCATAAACAGCATTTTGCAAAGCAACCTTTATGCCTTCATATTGTGAATATCCTCTTAGTTTCTCCGGAATTTTCTTCATCACATGCCATAAGCACCAACGATGTCGAGCCTGTGGGAAAACTATTTCTGTGGCATTTTACATAGCTCTACACTGGTCAGTCATTATTGCTTTTGAAGGAGCATCTGACATGCAACTTAACCATTCTTTAAATAGCCACACAAATGTCTCAGTGTTCTCATTAGATAACAACCCACATCCAAACAAGATTGATTGTCCATGGTGATTAACTCCTACAAACGGAGCAAATGACATATCATACTTGTTTGTCAAATAGGTTGTGTCAAATGAGACAACATCCCCAAACGCTTTATAAGCCGCCCTACTCCTTGCATCTGCCCAAAACAAGTTTCGCATGCTACCATCTTCATCAAGGTCAATTGCCAAATAGAAGTTCGAATTTTGTTGTTGCATTTTATGGAAATAAAGTGTAACTGATTCGGCGTCTCCTAGCCCAAGTCTCAATCTTCTAGCATTCTCAATATAATTCCTTGCATCTCGTTCATCAAACGTTAATGCCTCATATCCCCCTGCTTCAACAACTATGGAATGAAAATTCCTTGCCACCCCAATCCCTACTGCATTGTTCACTTCTAGTCTTCTCTTGACCGGAGTACGAATCCTCTTATTGATTGAAAAATGCCATGAGTCTGCAGGAATTAAATCATGAGTGTGCTCAAGCACAACTGTGGTTAACTTATATCTCCCATCGTTTTGTAGACTAGCTCTAACCCTTGCTTTACAATCAATTTTGGTTGACAAAGATGGTTCCAAGGGATTGATTTCTGATCTTTTTGTTCTCAACCTCACCCGAGTACATTCAATTCCAAAGTACTTCACTTCCCCATCAGTTGTTAGATTTTGTGATCTAAAAGCTATAGCAAATCCACAGTGTTTCGCATATTGTGCATAAAATGCGTACACTTCTTGTTTTGAGCCAAAATACATCCCCTTCTTGGGTTCTTCAACTTCGCCAATTTCGTTAATATCAAGATTGTTATCCTGTTCTTCAACTTCCTCACTCCCATTCAATGAATTATTGTTTGAATCAATATCCATTATAGTGTCAAAGTTAAATACAACAGACATTGTTAGCTACAATTTCAAAGCAAGTAGAATGAATTTTAATTTTAATTTGCATTTGAAACAAAGGGTCAACTAAGGACAGCCATGCCATGGATGAACAAGTTAATAGAACACAAAATCATGCTAAGGAGGCTTTGGTTGTCTTGTCTCTAAATTGAAATTCTACAGTTATATTATATTTTCTATGAGATCTAATTCACATCAATTATCTTCCTATAGCAACCGACTGGGCCTGATTGTTTTTCTAACAACTATTTATTTATTTCAAAGATTCGATATAAACAATTGAGAGTCTTCTAACTTTTTTTAAGGAAATGCCGACCCAATGGCATGCAAATTCTAACTACAACAAACACATCAGACCAAACCAAAATTTCCATTATTGGACACCCAAGGAACTAATAAACAATTAGAATTGATGAGCTAGTTCCCTGAAGTTTACTTTCAGAAACTACATGCTTTTTCTAAAAAGGATTTAATGGTAACAATATCAATCTCCCATAAGGTATCATACAGCTTTAGTGGTTCGGTATGCTAAAATAGTGTGCACTAGACAAATTTCATATCTCCTCAAATATTCTAATGGACCTTTCGTCATTTACAAAGAATATATGGCTCCTAATAAGTCTGAAACAGACAAGTATTTTGATGCAAGTTAAGGAATTCTCTGAAAACAAAGAGTTTAATGAAGTCATATATGGGGTAAATGCATTCATCAATTGTGTTTATATGAAAACATTAGAATTTATCTTTGAGATCATTGATTGGCTTAAAAAATATTGGAATAGAATATTATAATATTTGGCCAAGAACAAAAGCATTAAGCAGGAGATTGTTTGAATCAGAGAGAGAGACAGAGAAAGAGAATTGAAGGCTTGTTACTTAATTAGTCTGATTTAGCTACCAGCCATGGCAACCATGGCAGCAACAATGACAGAGCAATGGAAGAGGAATGGCACAAGGGGAAATAAAACGCCAAGAGGAAATACCTTATCCACAACTGTGAAGAGTCTGATTTGCACACCAACTTCGTCCTCTCCCACTCCGATCAAACAGCAGTAGCGACGCCACAAAGAGACAGTTCGCTCGGTTACGAACAGGCCGGTTCGAAGTCAGTGGAGACTCCGATTTGCACACAAACTTTCTCCTCTTCCACTCCAATCAAACAGCAGCAGCAGCAACCACACGGCTCCGCTAGGTTACGACGAGACGGTGCTCAAAACTTTCTCCTACTTCGTTTATGTTTTGTTTTTCAAATCAAAACAGAACGAGGTATATCCCGCGTAGCAGAGCAGCAAATTCATCAATTTGAGCCACTCTCGAGCCATGCCTTTCGAGCTACGTAGCGGGGCCGCATAATTTAAAATGGGTTAAGATTCATAATTTTAGTAGGACCTATATCCGTTTGAAAATTTTGACCATCTTAATTTTGACTAATCAAAGAAAATTTATTTTCTTTGATTAATTAGACGGTGATCAAGACACGTGAAAATTTAAGTGTCTACAAATTACCCCCACTTCAAGATTCTGGTTTGATTCTTGCTTGCTAGCATCAAAGGTGATTTTTGAAGTAGTTTGGTCATGTTTATGAGGTAAGAATTTTAATCATGAAACAAATATAAAAACTAATTATACATTGTTTTCAAAATAATGAAGTGTGGCCCTCTAAATATATATATATTTTTCTGCTATGCAGGGTCTGCCATTTCTTCTCGTATGGAAGGTAATAACAAGAGTATTGCTACGTTTTGCGCAACCCCAAAACACTCCTCTTGTCGTATTTATAACATCACCATCATTAGGTCTACACATTATCACGCGGCACGCTCAAAAGCAAATTAGAGATTGTGGAATCGAGCATTGGGAAGGTGAGTTTTGCTGAAGTCGTCATAATCTTTTGATACATCAATGGCCATCAGTAGTTTTGTATAGTTAAGCATGACATCACCTCAGTGAATGTCACCATCAAAACCCATGATTTGAATATCTTTGATTTTTTTTTTTAGGGGGGCCTGCACAAGCAACATTGATAGCCTGAAAAAGTATATATTTTATGAATTGAGTGCCCAAACGACACTCTTTGACTATCTGTGAATGTCACCATAATTATGAATCAACTATTTGAGGCGTGCACTAGACGGTTTTTATTTTTATTTTTAAACTTCTTTTCAAATTGCATTTTATTATTGTCTATAAGAATAATGATTTTGTAAGAATAATTGAGTAATATACTCTATTACTTTTTCACCATAATTGGTTATTTTGACTTATGTGGGGGAAACGCCTACTTAGCTGGCCGTCTAGATGTTAGGCTAGTGAAGTAGACACTCCCACCACCTCCCATTTGACCATAGGTGATTAGTTTGACTTATGTGGAGGAATGCGCCTATCGAACTAGCCGTCTAAATATTAGGCTTAGTGAAGTGGACACTTCTACCACCATCTATTCGACCATAGGTGATTAGTTTGACTTATGTGGGGGAATGCGCCTATCGACCTAGCCGCCTAGATGTTAGGCTAGTGAAGTAGACACTTCTACCACCACCCATTCGACCGTAGGTGATTAGTTTGACTTATGTGGGGGAATGCGCCTATTAATCTAGTCGCCTTGATGTTGGGCTAGCAAAGTAGACACTTCCGCCACCACCCATTCGACCATATGTGATTAGTTTGACTTATGTAGGGGAATGCGCCTATCGAGCTAGTGGCCTTGATGTTGGGCTAGCGAAGTAGACATTTCCACCAACACCCATTCGACCATAGGTGATTAGTTTGACTTATGTGGGGAAATGCGCCTATCGAGCTAGTCGCCTTGATGTTGGGCTAGAAAAGTAGATACTTCCACCACCACCCATTCGACCGTAGGTGATTAGTTTGACTTATGTGGGGAAATGTGCCTATCGAGCTAGTCGCCTTGATGTTGGGCTAGTGAAATAGACACTTCTACCACAGCCCATTCGACCATAGGTGATTAGTTTGACTTATATAGGGGAAAGTGCCTATCGAGCTAGTCGCCTTGATGTTGGGCTAGCAAAGTAGACACTTCTACCACCACCCATTCGACCATAAGTGATTTGTTTGACTTATATGGGGGAATGCGCCTATTGAGCTAGTCGCCTTGATATTGGGCTAGCAAAGTAGACATTTCCACCACCACCCATTCGACAATTGGTGATTAGTTCGACTTACGTCATGATCATGTATCATATATATCTCTCCATAATGCATGCATTTTTTTTTTCTTATTTTTGTAATAATTGTATGGCTTTGCTTTGTCACTCAGTGATGGTGTACTTCAAGACTTTCAAGAAGGGATATTTGACCATTTTTGAAGACTCTAGTGACGCTATTGAGGAGCGGACTACTCTTCCAATTCGCTCTCATTTCCTTGGTGGTTGGGGCTTAAAGTTCGAGCCGCGTGATAGTTCTTTTCACTTGGCGCAATGGGCCCGTGAGACTTTAGGTCAATTGGTTGAAGGCTTGTCACACTCTAGGGTTTTATTATCAAAGTCATCTAACCATGAAGACATTGAGGATCTTAGTTCATTTCCTACCCTTGGGAGTGTGGTTTGGGCTCAGAAGGTGGCGTGGGGCACTATTTTCGAGGCCATAACAAAACCTTCTTTTTGTGAAGGATATTGGGAGTGGTTGGAGGATGCACTGGGGAAACATCGTGAGGTACTACAATAAGCTAGCATTTACGATGCAATTATGCCTCATTCTTCTCGTATGACCGACTACATAGTGTTATGCGGGCCTTTTGTGAGCTTTGGTGTCCATCCACTAATATCCTTCACACTTTCATAGGCAAAATGTCTATCTCGCTATGGGATTTGTGTTAGCTTGGTGGAATTTCTATTAGGGGTACAATATACGATGAAGTGGTGCCAAATGCCCAAGAATTGGTTGGCAATATGAGGGACAAGAATTTCCTTCTTCCTGTCAGTTGCGGATATTTATTCCTTGTTTACCATCGGCTTTGTAAGGAGTTAAAATTTTGGTTTAAAGGGGAAGTCAAGTACCATAAATCAACCAAGAAGGCTTCGAGGAACAAGACTCAATGGCCTAAGGATACTAGTAACCCATCTAGTATTATTAACACAACTTGGTCTCGAACTGTGCAAGGGGACAAAGTCTTCAATGACTTGGGGATTGTTGGTGCAGCAAAGGGTGAGACTTATCTATTAGCTTTCCTTGTTTGTTGGTTGTGAAAATTTGTTCTACCCCGTGGGGATGGTGACTTGATTAGACCTAGGGTGTTTAAGGTTGCTAGTATGATGGCTCGTGGTCGTTCATTCAGCCTTGCTATTACTTGCTAGCATCTACAAAGGGCTAAATAGAATTATTTCTTCTTCTGATCTTGGTGTAGACACCCCATTTTTGATGATCCTTACGGCCTGGACATTCTTGCATGCACACCCATTGATTATGATTGCATTTGCTCGCCAAGTGCTCGAAGTCCTTGGTGGAATGCCACAGCTTTGAGCCTTGCACCCCTATCACCTTGTTTTTGGACCAAAACCTTGGTGTTTTAAGCCTAAACCTTCTGGTGACTTGTCGGCCACCACCATGGGCTGTCGGCCACGTCTTCTGGTTATCGGCCAATGGTGTGGCCAATCGGCCACTAGCGGTGGCCGGTCGGCTACCAGTGGTGGCTGACGGCCATCAGTGTGTTTTGTAGATATTTTATGCCAGCTGTGCCAACTGTTTGCACAAATGCATGCATCTGCACCCATGTGTAGGGCTAGATCTCCTTGTATGGAATTCATGTTTTTTTATATATATTGGGGCTCCTCCCCCATTTTTGAAGGTTAGAATTTTTGAAACAAAAATCTCTCTCTCTTGTAAATTTGTGCATATTAGTCTACATACACTACACTTTTGCCTACATCTCCTTAACCAAAATTGATAATCTTTGAGCTGAGGTTCCTTGAGGCCTTCTTGGAGCTCTTGAAGGTGGTTTTGGCATGAATTGTTGCCTAAAGTTGATCTTTGCTTCAAGAGGTATAATACTTCCCATTCTATCTTGCTTTGTATACTTGTTTTTCTGTTTTTTTCCCACTATTTTTGGGTTGTTTTTGGGCTGTAAAAAAACTCTATTTTTGTGGGCTGAAATTGGTGGTTAGAGGCCATTTAAGGTTAGGGGGTGGTTCATCCTTCTTTATTCCTTGCTCATAAGGCTTTTCCACCTTTGTTTCCCACTTTCGAACCATCTTTTTTATAGGCCTTTAAACACTGAATTTCAGAGTATTTTCAGTGGTGAAATCATGTTTTGAAGCCCAAATTTGGAAGGGTTAGCCTCCCCTCCTTGTGCCTTGTTTGCTAGCCTAGTTAGCTATATGTGTTAGCTTATTTTTCTACCTTTTATAGCTTAATTCCAGCATGTTTTAACCTCTGTTTTGGACTATTTTTAACTCTATTTTGGGTTGGTTAAGTCATTTGTGTCTTGTTTTGCATGCCTCTAGTATGAGTGTCCTCACAAGCTTAGTGTTTTAGGCCTTTAGACACCACTTATTTGAGTTAATTGCTATGTTTTGGTGATTTTCTCACTTAATTTCAGCACTATTAATCTCTACAACCTCCCTCATTTCTTGACTTTTTCATTTGCTTTGAGGATTGTTTCAACATTGGGATTGTGTAAGCTTGAGATTGAGGTCCATACTCAATGGTTTAATCCTCTTTTGGGAGTTTATTACCAATAACATGATACCTCTCTCTTGCCTTAAACTATCCCTTGTTTGACACTTCTTTCTCTTTTAGAGGACATGCTCACCAATGGACTTAATTGGTTAAGGAATGATTAGTAATCTAAAATGAGTAACTAAAAAGTTGCAACTAAAATGGTGCAAGATAAGAATTTGCTTGTGTTTTGGTCTGTTCAATTCGACGTTAATTGAACATGAGGAAAATTGGGACATTTCAAACTTAAAGTGATAAAATGTGCCAAGTTTCCAAGGTCTCCATTGCCCTTGATCATACATGATAGGGTGAAGGCTCTTAGTCTTGTTTGTGCATTTATTGAACTTGTACATCCTAGTTCTTTAACCATCATGCAATGAAATTGCTTGATTGATGGTTTAAGAGTTAAGTATATCACTCATTTAAGATGTTTTGATGATAAGGAGGGATACACAGTACAAACAACCCTTGAGAAATACAATGTCTTGCTTTGTTTGCTCTCTGTTGCAGCGAGGAAGTCCAAATCAACAGTGGCCTACATGCCACCATCAGTAGCCGATCGACCATCATCAGTGGCCGACCGACCATTAGCAGTGGTTGGCTGGCCCCCTGTCGGCCACCAGTGAATTTTGAGCAAAATGGTTGCGAAACAGAACAGAGTTGGTCCAGAGGTGGAAAACCAATGCAAATGTTGTGCAACAGAGGCTTTCAGAGGCAGACAACGGACGTTCTTTGGGTGAAACCCGAGCATACATGGGCCTCCCTCTCTTCCCGGACTAGTTTACTAGTTTAATTAGCGTTTTTGTGGTTAATTAATCAGTTGTAGCTAATTAGTTTGTTTTGTACTTATTTAATTAGTTTAGATTAATTAAATTAGTTTGTGTTGTAATATTTAATTAGCTTAGAGGTAGTTAATTATTTATTCATTTGGTTTGTAATAATTAGTTAAGTAGTTTAGCTTAGCTAGTTTATTCATTCAGACTCTCCTTCGAGAGAGCGCAATGTAATAATGTGTATGTCTTCCAACCCTACATTTTTCTCCCTTTTATTTATCTGCTTTTGATGGTTAGATTAGGGACATCACGTTTCAATTAGCATATCGCATGTTTGCATCCATTCATTTGTATTACATGTACCGAAGCTCGGTTCATTATTTTAACTGCATTGTTATTTTAATAAATTCTTTGAATACGTGCTTAGACCGCATGCTATCAAATTGAATTCATATGCCATATTAGTAGCCGAGCCTATTAATTACATATTGCATGTGTTGCATTAGTCATATTGCATAAGTTAGGAATCATGCATTTTTCTAACTCATTTCTTTGGCTTGTAGTACTAGGTGAATTTTTAGTTCTTTAGCATACTTGCACGAGTGTGAGTGATTGCCATAACTAGCATGTTTGCCATGAGGCTAAGTGCTTATTTGTTAAACTATTTGAATGCCTGTGGATGAAGGCTTGTTGCTTGAATTGGAATGATTCAATAAATGTATGTTTAAGCCCACTTTGTCAAGTTGAAAATTCACAAGCTTTAAGCCGACTTTGTTAGGTGGCAAAATCAAACCCATTTGGAAGAACAAACATGAAATTGAATTGTTCCAATTTGGGAAAACTAGTCTATACCTTGTGTGCGCATATCACATAGTAAATGCTAGCCTAATAAACAAGAACACGAGCATATAATGTTGATAAAAATCATATCATGATTAGTAGAGACCGATCTTTGATTGGGTGAGCGGGGGTGCTCAATTCATGACCTTCCCCTCTCGTCCCGAGCTGAGACAATCTTGGTGATGATGGACACGTGCCCTTTGGCATGAGTCATGGGTTTCCTAGATTTCTCAAAAATATTTAGGTGGCAACTCTCTACCTGGCAAAATAGTCCATTTTTGGCAATTTGATTCAAAATTGATTTTCCAAAAGGTTTGCCGGATTTGGACTCTTTGGTGTTTATCAATTTCACATTGCACTTGTGAGACTAGATTTAGAACCGCGGGAGTCCAAATTGTAGGGCTTCTTTCGAACCTTCCAAAAAGGGGGCTCGAAAAACTCGAGCTACAGTTTCGGGCAACTCCGCTGGGGATTTAGAGAACTTGACTCGAACTCATGATATGAAATTTTATCTACACTTATATGTTTCTTTGCATTACATTTGCATTAGTGCGTTTAAGTCATTGTGTTTGCTATCTGTTATTCTTGGATGGTTTGTCGGAGGCTTAATTGAAAAGGCTTGCTAAAAGGCTGACTGGTCACGGGCTTTGCCATGATGAGAGCATAACCCTTGGATCTAGATTACCGGTTTACCGTTTGATTCGCCTTTCACTTTTCGGTGTTAGGTACGGGAGGTATATTTGGTAGTCTTGCTGAGGTACCCTTTTTGACCAATCGGCCTAGTTACATATTGAAAGCCATAGAGATTGTTCCAAACTAGGACAGGTTGCTCACCCGAATACAGGATTATGTGAAACCACCTTGCTTGAATAGTGAACCCTAGTTCCTGAAAAAACTAGGACTAGGTAACCCTACCCCCTCATAAGGGTGTTTTGGCTCTCACTTAACTGGTATGTGCTTTTAGAGTGAAACTCTGCAGGAATGTACGTATCAGTTGCAGGTTTGGGTATCAGATTTGGGGAGGTGGGTAGAAATCAGTATTGAGTGCAGTTCTACAGCTTTGATTACATCTGTGTGTTGTTCATATCTGAGTTGAGGTGCTGTGCAGTATCTGATTTTTGTTTTCCTTTTGCTTTATTTCTTTTTGCTATGTAGTTTATCACAATTACTTCGGACAGTTCGATTACCCCCTAAGCACTCTGGACCCGTGTAAGGAGACTTTATAGATATGGGGATCTTGTTAGGGGACAACTTGTGTTTCCTTTACTCCCACCGGTTACTAGACGGAGGAGAGTTAGGCACAATTCACCAGTTTAGCAAACACCTATATCTAGTCAGGCTCAATCTTCTACATTTAGGCCAGCAAGAGATCACTCACCTATTCAAATGACTCAGTACCCTGCAGTCAGTATGGAGGACTTGATTCGTCATCTCCAGCAAATAGTGGAAACCATGCAACAAGATGCTGCTTGCCAAGCTGAAGTTACAGCCCATTAAGTCGAAGCGATAAACAGGCTACAACAACATCAACCATAGCCAACAACAGTTTCTGCTTCCCATGCACCCCCTGCGGGTATCCCAGCACTCGAAATCACTGCCAATGTCCAAGAGAATCTAGGCAATCTAGTAGACCCCTTCCCACCACAAGCCTCCAAGGCACCGGCGTACCAAATTAAGCCTCCGTTTGAATTCAAAGTTGACCTGATTGTACTAAAGGTCAACAAGCTAGAGAAGCTTCTCAAGTGGGCACATGGTGTGAACTCAATCCCCGATATCGAAGATGGATACACCAACTCCGCAATAACTTTTCCGGACCGGTTCAAGATGCCACATATCAATCGGTTCGATGGCTCTGGGGTCCCATGGTTCATTTGCGGTTCTTCTCTGATATCCTACGACCAATGGGCCTTACTAGACTTCAAAAGTTATCACTTTTTGGCTGGACCTTGTTAGGAATAGCGGTTATCTGGTATGCAAAGCTGGAGGACTCTATGAAACGAAGTTGGGAGGAAATGGCTGAGACCTTCATCGCACAATACTCATATAACACGCAAATTGAGGTCACAACCCGTGATCTTGAGGCAACTTGTCAGTAGCCAAATGAGGGCTTCTCAGACTTTGTAACGAGGTGGAGGGCCAAGGCTTTGATGATGACTACCAGGCCATCCGAGAAGGATCAAATCAGTATGGTGGTCCGCAATTTGCAAGGGAAATTATTGCAGAAGATGATTGTCTTGTTGTTGTTCACATTCACTGAGCTCCATGAGATAGGGGTTCAGATTAAAGATGCAATGAAACAGGGGTTGATAACCGGTAAGAAGGAGCAGGCCAAGAGGCCTTTTACGTGCAGTTCCAATGTAACAACAAGTGGAAGCACAACTGCACGGCCGTCTGATGTGAATGTCGTAACCACTATAGCCAAGATCGCCAATCCTTTCGCCAGCACAACTCCACAAACCTCAAACAACCAAGCCTGAACCCAAAGGGTCTTCACCCCACTCTACATGCCATCATCCAAAGCCCTAGGGGTGTTGACCAGAAAGGGGCATCTTAAGCCATTAGAGCCTCGCCCACTACCCGATCCTCTCCCACCTAAACACAACCTAGCAAAATACTGCACTTTTTACCAGCAGTACGGTAATGACACTGACCAGCGCTTTAGGATGCGTCATGAGATTTAAGATCTCATTGACAACAAGGTGATAGCACCACCCCAAAAGCCAAATATAACCACCAACCCTCTCCTAGCCCACAATCAAGTCCCTCCACCTTGGCACTTAAATCTAATACATACTCTGGTCATCTCTTATGACCCCAGTGTATATATTATCCCTTCTCACCTACCCAAACCGACGTTGTTCATCCCAGAAAGCACGGACTTGTGCATGAAGGACACGTCTATACTTCAAATTGAACTTGTGGTGGTGATAGTGGCAGAAGGGGGAGGTTAGCTTTGGAGGAGAATGTCAGTCCATTACCTGAGAGCTCTGCAGACTTAGCTGAGAGAGTGTATGACCCGTGCCACTACATTGTGCCAGTCGATCAAGCCAGACTAGAAGTGGTATTAATGATAGTAGTAGAGGTCAGCGTGGTTATGGAGGATGGTGCAATCCAAAGTCTGGATGATCTAGCAGAGCTGGAAGAAGACTTAAACAATCTACAGTTTTACGATGAACAGGATCAGGGGGATGTGCAGATTGATTGGTTTGATCTGAATGGGTCGATAGACAACTTCGGGTGGCTTAGTGACGAGCCTGACAAAGTGGAAGAAATTGAAACATAACCAGAGAAACAGGGAGCAAGAATAGCTGTAGTGACCGGAATGGCCGAGGAAAAGGGAAATTTTCGGAGAGCACTGGCATCAAGAATTTAGCTCAGGAACTGGGAGCCGTGAGTACCGCGGATACAGAATAGGAAGCCACATTGAAGCGGTTTGCACAAGAAATGAATCAAGACAAATGGGAAGCTGGAATAGCTCAACTCCCTGCGGGAAATACTTGTGATGAAAGAATGATCAGAACGGAGCTAGACAATTATTTGTTGGCTGCTAGAGGTGCATGGTGAGAGGATGATGATCTATGTTTGGCTCATACCAATGACGATTGGGGTGAAGACCTACTAAACAATACCTGGTACACTGAAAAGATTGACCACATGAGGAGAAGTGGATGGCATATCAAGCCGCTGCACTTGGACCAAGCTGAAGCCTCCGGAAAAGATAAAGAGGTTGAGAAGCAGAAGGAAAAACAGTTGGACGAAGAAGCGGTGCTGAAATAGCTGAAGAAAATTCAAGCCGACATTTCGATTTGGGGGTTGCTCATGGCTTCTCGGGTGCATCGGCAGGCTGTACTGTCAGCTATGGACAAAGCATAATTGTCCATTGACACGACTCCTGAATAGCTCGTGGGATTAGTTTTGTTAGGAGGCACTGCACTAACTCTAATCTTCTCAGACAAAGAACTGCCGCCGGAAGGCTCAGCACACAACAAACCTCTGTACATATCAGTGGAGTGCAGAAAAAAATGGGTGCCAGTGGTATTGATCGACATCGGGTCAGCAATCAATATCTGCCCGTCGCACACAACTTATGCCATTGGCTTGAAACCAGTAGATTTTGCTCCTACAGCCCAGGTGATTCAGGCGTATGGAAACACTAGCAGATAGGTTATGGACACGATACAGATCCGAGTTCAAGAGGGCCCAACTCAACATTATATTGAGTTCCATATCCTAGATGTGCCGGCCACTTTCAATCTACTGCTGGGGAGACCTTGGTTGCAGCAGGTGAAAGTTGTCTCCTCTACTCTCTACCAAATGCTGAAATACCCTCATGGAAAGGGGGTGGCGATTGTGTTCAGGAATTTATCCATACATCCTCCGCCAGAGGTAAAAAAACATATGCTGGTAATTGTCCACAGCGAAGAGGATGTTTTCCTTTCAAGTTTTATGGTGGCTGAGGCCTGGGTGGTGCAGAATATCTTGGCAGCAGATGAGGGCTTGTATGTCAGTGCCTAATCGATTTCTTTCATGAACAAGCTCCAACATGTGCCAGGAATGGGGCTGGGAAGAAGTTGCCGGAAGGGTGTCACACCATTGGCCGATGTGCCACATAATCCACACGCCTTTGGTCTTTGCTATACGCCCACTAAAGAGGATTGGGTCAAGAAGAAAGAAGAGATGACAGGTAGAGCTAGAGCCAAGCAGACCGGGAAGTGCTATGAGCTTGTTCATAGGTTGATCTGGGGAACCCTGAATGGTCATTTTGTTCGAGAAGGTGAAGCCTTCCCATTTTGCGGCTTCTTTGAACCTTGGTTCAATTCTAAGAAGCACCATGTTCTTGGCTTTGAAATTTTCTTTGACTTGCAGCTGCAAGGCAGTGATACAGAGGAAAAGGCTGAACCAACTGCTGAAGTTGAACGGAGGGTAGAAAGTGACCCGAACAACAATGAACTTGAAGTAGGGGTAGCATTGCCATGTCTCCTTTAAGATCCTTCAATCGACTCAGAGAGCTTAGGGGATAACCTAACTATTTCCATGATCGGGGACCAACCGGGTGTGAACCCTTCTAGCAGCATTTTGGATGCATCTGACGCACCATCTCTCATTTTGTAGCTGGAGGAGGGCTACCTGTCTAGTAGTTCTAAGTCGGGTAGTGAGCCAGAATCTGATTCCACAGAGTCTGTGGAGTCGGAATCAGATTCCGGTTCCTCTGAGTCTGAGTCCAGTATTCCTAAGGGTGATACCCTGGATGCCAAGGTCTTGTCCAGGTTGTCCTTTTTTTTTTTCTTTTGAGTCAGTTGTAATCGAAGAGCTGGATAAGATTGAGCAATGCCACTGCAGATTCTGAGTATTTCTCTGTGCTGCTTGTTTATTGCATTGATTAAGACTTTAAATTTTTTTAATGAAAACGATGAGGAAGGAATTCCTCTGGTTTTGAAAAACTTGATTAATCGAGAGGACGAGAGGTTTGCAAAACCCTTTGCTAATGAAATCATTGCTTTTAATGTGGGTACTGAGAAGAATCCGCGTCTGGTCCAGCTTGGGTCCACATTGTCTTCGGAGGAGCGCGAGCGCTTAGTCATTTTATTAAAAGATTTCAAAGATATTTTCATGTGGTCCTACGAAGACATGCCTGGAATCGATCCTGAGATTGTACAGCATCGGATCCCTCTCAACCCCGAGGCCCGACCTGTCAAACAGAAGTTACAGAGAATACGTCCGGATTGGGCTTTGAAGATTAAGGAAGAAGTTACCAAACAGATTGAGGCAGGGCTTTTCTTGTGTCTGAATATCCAACGTGGTTGGCCAACATTGTTCCAGTCCCGAAGAAGGATGGCAGAATCAGAGTTTGTATCCACTTTTAGGATCTGAATAAGGCTAGCCCGAAGGACGACTTTTCCTTGCCGCACATTGATGAATTAGTCAATTTCACTGCGGGCCATGCACTGCTCTCCTTCATGGATGGATTTTTTTGGGTATAACCAGATTTTGATGGCACCTGAAGACAGAGAGAAAACCACCTTCACTACATCGTGGGGAACCTACTGTTATTGGGTGATGCCGTTTGGGTTGAAGAATGTCGGGGCTACCTATCAAAGGGCTACAACCACTATTCTGCATGATATGATCCATAAAAAGGTCAAGGTGTATGTGGACGACATGATTATCAAGTCCAAAGAAATAGAGGGTTACTACACCGCCTTGAAGAAATTCTTTCAACGGATTAGAGAATACTGGTCGAGGTTGAACCTACAGAAGTGTACTTTCGGTGTAACAGTAGGGAAGATGCTAGGTTTCTTGATCACACAGAGGGGCATTGAGGTAGATCCTTCCAAAATCAAGGTCATCTTAGAAATGTCACCACCAATGACTGAAAAGGAGGTGCGAGACTTTCTAGGTAAAGTACAATTCATAAGACGGTTTATTTTTAAATTAACCTTGACTTGTGAACCACTTTTTGGTCTCCTAAAGAAAGGAAAGACGTTCCGAAGGGATGTCCGTGTCAATTCGCTTTTGAGAAAATCAAGCAGTACCTTCAGAATCCACCTGTGTTGTCACTGCCAGAGCCGGGGAAGCCTTTGATTTTGTATCTGTCAGTAACAAACACAACGATGGGATGCATGCTTGCTCATGAATCCGAGGATAGGGTGGAGAAAGCCATCTATTATGTGAGCAAGAAAATGATGGAATACGAGACCCGTTACACCCCGCTGGAGAAAGCTTGCTTAGCCTTGGTATGGGTTACCAGGAAGTTGAGGCACTACTTGTTAACTCACTCCATAATTCTGGTTTCAAGATTAGATCCCGTCAAATATCTCATTGAGAAACCAGCGCTTATGGGTAGGCTAGATCGTTGGCTGCTTCTTCTCTCCAAATTTGATCTGAAGTATGTCACTCACAAGTCGGTCAAGGGGAGAGCTATAGTGGAGTTCTTGGCGGATCACCCAGTGGAAGGGGATGAAGTGGTAGAATAGCTGTTCCCAGATGAAGCCATTTTGCAAGTCAAGGAAGAGATTTGGACAATATACTTTGACGGAGCGTCTAATCAATACGGTTATGGGATAGGTGTGTTGCTGATAGCACCCGAAAATTCCCATATACCTTTAGCCTTGAAACTCAAGTTCAAGGTATCCAATAACGAAGCAGAGTACGAGGTGTGAATCACTGGTTTGGAAGCTGCCCTAGAACTAAGGGCAAAAAGGTTGGATGTCATCGGGGATTCAAACCTAGTTGTGTCTCAAGCAATTGGAGACTGGAAGGTCAAAGAAGAAAAGATGAAGATCTATCACCATATCCTGGATGTTTTGATTCCTAGGTTTAAAAAACTGACTTTCACGCATCTACTGAGAGAGAACAACAGGTTTGTTGATGCCTTATCAACTCTATCTTCTATGATAGACATCTCGCTTGGAGTCCAGATGCGTCCGATCATCATTGAGCAGAGATACACGCCAGCCTATGAGACTATCACTACAATAGATGAAACATAAGATCAAAACCCTTGGTACTACAATATCTGAAACTTCTTGGAAAATGAGGTTTATCCACCAGGGGTAAATGCCAAAGACAAAAGGGAAATACGGCGGATGGCCGTTCAATTTATCATTTGTGGAGGTAAACTATACAAAAGAGGTCATCTGAGAATGCACAAGTTATGTGTTGAAGCAGAGAAATCAAAGCGCCTGATGGAGGCTATCCATGGAGGGGAGTGCAAAGCGCACATGAACGGAGTAAGGTTAGCTCGGAAGATTCTCAGGCAAGGTTACTACTGGTCTACTATGGAGGAGGATTGTATTGGTTTTGTTCGGCGATGCCACAAATACCAAATTCATGCCAATCGCATGAATATCCCGCTGTCGAAACTGTACAACATGACTTCACCACAGTCTTTCTCAGCCTGGGAAATTGATGTCATTGGGGCATTCACACCAAAAGGGTCGAATGGGCACGAATACATTCTGGTGGCAATTGATTACTTTGCGAAATGGGTGGAAGTTCAGTCATACACAGTATTGAAAGCATCGCATATGGCCAAGTTCATCCAAACAACATCATTTGCTGTTATGGAGTCCCAAATGAGATCATTTCAAATAATTGCTTCCACTTCAAAAGAGAAGTGATATACTTGTTGGAGAAATATAATGTGGCTTTTCATAAGTCATCTACATACCGGCCGCAAACCAACGGAGCTGTTGAGGCTGCTAACAAGAACATTAAGCATATTTTGCAGAAGATGGTTGAGACCTACAAGGACTGGCTAGACAAATTGCCATTCGCACTATGGGGTAACAGAACTTCAATCCGGACGTCTATAGGGGCAACTCCTTGTTCTCTTGTCTATGGAATGGAAACTGTTCTGCCAATCGAAATAGAAGTCCCGGCACTGCGAGTTATGGCTGAGTGTCAAATAGCAGAGGCATACTGGCAACAAAACAGGTTCGAAGAACTGATGTTGTTTGATGAGAGAAGGCTGAAAGCATTCCACCATGTTCAGGGTTATTAACGCAGGATTGCTAGGGCTTTTAAAAAGAAAGTTAAGTCCCAGAATCTTAAAGAAGGGGATTTGGTGTTGAAAGATAACCGAGCTCCCATCTATGACCCTAGGGGCAAGTTCAAACCATCATTAAAACCATCTGGTCGGGTGGAGCTGTTATTCTCATGGACCTGGATGGCCTAGAATTTTTCCAACTGATCAACATGGACAAGTTGAAGAAATACTATCCCTAAGAGGCTCGCTAGGCCGAAAACCCAGAAGGGCAACCTAAGCAAAAGTTAGGGCATAAAAAATTGGAAATAAAGAAAAATTGAGCTCGTAAGGTTGAAAACCCTAAAGGGCAGCCTTGGCAAAAGTTAGAGCGCAAAAGGAGAGTGCCAATACTCGAGCGAACTTGAATCGAACTACGTAAGGCCTGATTCCCATCTTCGGGATACATAGGCAACTTCATCCTGAAGTCCGGCCGTAAACACCTCCAACTCAATTGTCCTGTTGTAGCTTGACTTTTCCACGCTCCTTTCAGAAGGTGAATAAGCCCTACAGTGTCGGACTCTCGTGGTTCTGAATTTTATTTCACAAGTGCAATGTGAAATAATAAAAGCGCAAAAGAGTCCAAATCTTACATTTCTTTTGGGAAATCGATGTTTTGAATCAAATGCCAAAACTGGACTGCTTTGCCAGATTTCAGAGTCGCTACCTAAATATTTTGTTTCGGGAAATTCAGGAATTTGTGACTTGTGCCAAAGTCCACTTATCCGTCATCACCAAAGTGTCTCGGCTCGGGAACTTAGGTAGGCGAGGGGAAGGTCATGAATTGAACACCCCATTCGCCCGATCAAAGATCGGCCTCTACTAATCATGATGTGAGTTTTATTTACATTATATGCTCTTGTTCTAATTATTAGGTTAACTTTACTATGTGATGCATACAAGTATAGACTAATTTTGCAAGCATTGGAACACTTGATATATGTTTGTTTTGAAAAAAATGTGTTTTAAACATGTACCACTTGAAAAAGTGATCGCGCATGAACATTACTCAAATTATTCGAATTCAAGCAAATAGCCTTTATCTACAGGCATTTAATTAAGCATTTAGCCTCATGGCAAGAATGCAAGACATGGCAATAATTACACTCATGCAACGTGCTAAAGCAAATAAAAGCTTACCTCGTACTCCAAGCCAAAAAGAGAAACTAGTTAGAAAAATGCATGATTCCTATGCAATATGACTAATGCAACACATGCGTTATGCAATTTAATAGGCTCGGCTACTAATTTGGCATATGAAACATGGTGCCCTAAACTAACCATCATAAGCTAGTAAATAAAAGGGAGAAATACGTGGGGTTGGAAGGCATACACAAATTATTACATATTTAACCTCACGCAGGAGGGTCCGAATGTCCAAGTGTCCGAATTAATTACTTATTACAAAACCAAATGAATTAATAAGTAACTAAAGAATAAGCTACAAATCCGAAGATGAACAATGCTCACACGCACAGTGCCCAGAAGCTGCTCTGTCTGCCTAGATTGTTCTGTTTCATTTTCAGCCACTGCCCTCTGTTTCTGCACAACACATTACCTCACCTTTCATTGATGCCCGACCGGCCCTCACCGACACCCGGCCGGACCTACATAAAGCCGGCCGTGGCTCTGTTCTATATAAGTCCATTTGGTGTTCTGATGTGAAAATAGTGCAGACAGAGTGTTCTGGACATTGTATGTCCTTCTCACACTTCTCTGTCATGTCGATTTTGGACAAGAATCGATAAATGAAATGAACATAACCACCCCTCACTCTTGTCATGGAGTGAACTCTAAGAGGGTGGTAGAGACGCTTCAAGAATCATCAAAACGCCATGAATTAGCGTATGATCATTCTTGACTTGATTAACTTGGCATAACGTCCGGCCAAACCTAAGCAATTTAAGTCATTTTCTTTAAGTGTGTTGATTGCTTTTAAACCAATTCTTTTAGTCATTTCCATTCTGTAGTCCATTTGTCCGAAATGATGATTAAGTCCTCTAAAAGGAGAGAAGCGTCAAACGGGTAGTAATTTTTAACATGAAAAAAAGACTACATCGTTGACGATGAACCTCCGTAGATATTAAGCCATTAAGCGTAAATCGCTAGTTCATGTTTTGAATAACCATCAACTGATTGAAACTCTCAAATGAAAGAGATGAATGGTAAGTTGGTTATTAAAATGAGGTCCTTAAACAAGGAAATTACTTAAAGAAAAGCTAGAACAAACTTGCAATGAGCAATGTATGTGAACATATGAGACAACAAGAAAACTAATCAAATCATAAGCTATTTAAATATATTAAAACAACCCTAAAACAGCCCTAATAGGTGAAAAACAGTAGCTAAAAACAAGAGAAAGTAAGTAAAAAAGAGTAGAGAAAAAATTATGGAACAAAGCCTAAGGAGGGGTGGCTAATCTCTCCACTCTTTGATATTTTAAATCACATGTTTCAGCCCCAAAATAGTCCAAGAACAGTCCCAAAAACAGTGGCTAAAAGTGTGTTTAAAGTGTACAGAAAAATAGACAAAAACAAAGAGATACAAAGCTAGTAAGCAAAGCTAAGGAGGGGTGGCTAACCCCTCCACTTTTGAGACTTCTAAACCATATTTTAGCCTCTGAAAATTGTCCGAAAATAGCCCCAAAACAACGTATAAATGAAGGAAAAGAGAGGAAAAGAGTAAAAGAAAAAATAAGGAAGAAGATGCAAAAGTTATACCTCTTGAAAGAGAGGGTGCTTGTAGTTAATCAAACTTGATTCCAAAACCTTTAAGTTTCTGAAATTTAGTTTGAAATCTCAACAAAATGTGCCAAGAACCTGCTTTAATGGTGTATGTATTGTGTATGTATAGTTAAAGAAGGTTTGAAGATCAAAGGAGTAAGGAAGATGGTTTTAGCTCTCAAAGCCTTTTTGGAAAATTTTCTAACCCCCTAATCTGAATGCAGGGAGTCTATTTGTAGAGTTTGAGCTAATTTAGTCCAAAATATCTTCAAACAAAGATATTTGTTCAATTCTCGCTAGCTGTCTATCTGGCGCTACCGACACCCGGTCGGCCTTCAAAACCCACGGCCGGGCCATAAAATACAAGGCAAGGTCAAAAAAATTGTCTAGAGAAATTTTCGTTGAAGCCCGGCCAGGTCTCAATGAGTGCACTTCAGGCCTAACTTCAAACGAGCATATCTCCTTCATCCGGACTCCTTTGCCAGTCATTCTTGAGTCTAAATTGAATTCCCGGATGTCTACTTTCCAATGAAGGTGTCCTCACATCTAAATTCTAAGTGTGCAAAGATATATGCCTATTTTAGTGAAGGTTGCTTAGTTTTGTCTTAATCAGATTGATGCCTAACTTCAACCAACCACACCTTCTTCATCCGGACTCCTTTGCCAGTCATTATTGAGTCTAAATTGAATCCCCAGAAGTCTAATTTCCAATGGAGGTGACCTCATATCCAAACGCTAACTATGCAATGAGATATGCATATTTTAGTGAAGGTTGCTCAGTTTTGTCTTAATTAGATTGTTGCCTAACTTCTCCGAACTAGTTTTCTTCCCTCCCCTCCTATTTTCGTTAACTCCAAACCTATAAAGAAGATTTTTTGAAATATTTTTCAAAGAGTTCACCTCTCTTCCACGTATTTCCACTTTGTCCTTACTTGATTTACCGAAAGGTGCAATGTTTTAACGAAATGTGAGCCTCATAACATTGTAGAAGCATTTGGAAAAATATTTTGAAAGGAGGGTTTTAAGGTCTAAAATATTTTGGCCAAAATGGGGTGTATAGTTGGGATTAGAGCTTGAATCCAAATTTCTTTGCTGAGAACTCAAAAGATTGCACAGTGTCACTTTCATTATCGGGTGTTTGGAATCAAGCGCCCAAGTCTTAAGGGCGGTCAAAAATGGAGTGTCTATAATTGCCCCTCTTTGACAGGGCTCAAAGTCATGAAATGACGTGAGTGAATGTCAAATCCCGGAGATGACCCATTTTGACAAGGCCGTAAGACTTAGGCAAACTAACAAAATGCAAATGCAGTTGGTTGAACCCGAGGGTTGCTTACGTATCCCTTTGCAAGGAATCAAACCTACGTAGTTTAGTGGCAAAAATACAAAACGATATGCAAAACATAACTTATGATCTTGCAATGAAACAATCAAAACAATAATGTAACAAGAATTCAAATGATATACAACAATCTAAACCATGAGCAGTGCAAAACACACGAATACCATAAAGGAATGGGGATGCAAATCAAACTACGTTTTATATAGAGAAGAAAGTGGCGGCATGAGCCAAACGAACGCCTAACATAGGTTAAGTGCCTACATCCTCAATACTGGCTTCAACGCAGCATGGATGCTTACACATAACAGAACCATGTTTTAATGTGAGAGGGGGTGTGAGCACCTGCAAAACTATGTGTTTCGTAGAAATAGAAAGAGTACAAGTAATTAGGTGGTATGATATAAGTGAGAAATGACCTACTGAGTAAAGATAATGATCCTAAATGCTGAATGCAACAAGACAAAGTACAATGTAATTGATGAAGTGAAAGGCGTAAACCGAACCACATTTTACCTAGAAAGGGTATGGACACAAAACAAACCACGTCTAACACAGAAAAGGTGGTGAAACCCTCAGACCACAATTCTTGCAGAATGGGCGCGTACACATGCAGAGCTGTGTTTTAAGATGAAAAGTATGAGCACATGCCGAACTAAGCTTAACACGAAAAGGATGTAGGCGATGAAATGGATGATGATGTAATGGATAATGCAGTAGATGAATACGAGAGATGTTATATGCAATGCTATAGAGGTAATAGATAATAATAGATAATAATGGGTATGATGTGGCAGCTGGGAAGTGAAGGTACCTTACAGGGGCATTTGGTGATGACTCACCTCATGTTGCTTGGGATCTTTCTTTTCTTCTTTATCGTGCACTTTGAAACCATGGGTGTTACTTTTTTTTTTTTTTTGGTTCTGTTTATAACTTTCCCCATTCTCCAACAGGGTGATAGGCTAGGTTGGTTCAGTATCCAAAGTTGAGGTGCGTACAAGCTACCTCAACCTATGGGGCTGCCATAAAGATTTCAAGCCGAGGATACACCTCTGAGTATTTAAACAAGACTTTAGTCTCGGAAATTCCAAACCTTTGCGTTCTAGGCATCACCATTCGAACTCTAGTTTCCACCATCTCTGTTGATGTCCTAGGAACTTACTACAAATACAGGCAGGTGCCTATACCAAACCACATGAAGTCGTTAGGGCACGACAAACACCAAAGGAATTGCACCTTTAGAGGATTTAAGATCTCCTAGACCTCGGGAGTGCACAAGATAGTGCACAACCAGGGTAATACACACAAATATTTACATATGGTATACACATATTCATATACAGACAAAATACATACAAATATGTACATACGGTATACATATATACATAGACAAACAAAATACATGCAGATATATACATAGACAAATGTATGTAAAATACGTAAAAAGAAAGGAAAAAATGAAATGCATGGATGTGGGGATACGGGGTTTCGAACTGCAGATCTTAGGCCTGGCCTCCAGGTGCTTAACCACTGAGCCATGCCACTCTTGTGACAAAATATGCAAACAAATATATATATATATACATAAATATGAGACATATATACATAAAACCAAAAAAAAACAAAAGAAACACTCGTTGGAGGGTTCAAACTCCTGATCTCGGACTCAACCTTTCAATCCTCGACCACTGAGCTGAACCACTGGACCAAGCCACTCTTGTGACTAAATATTCAAACAAATATGTATATAATACATAGATATACAATATATATACCTATATGTATACAACTCTCCTGCCTCTCTCTCTTCCGTCGAAAATCGCGTCTGACACGCAGCCTCGCCTTTTGCGTCAGTCAGCCGACAATTGCCTCGGCTCTCTCTCATTCTTTTTCTATCTCTTTCGTTTTTTTCTCCTTCTTTGTCATTCTCTCTTCTATTCTTCTATCATCTTCTTCATCTTCTCTTCCGTCTTCCTCTTCTCTTCTGTCTTCTCTTTCATCACTCTCTGTTGTCTTTTTCTTTTCTTTTCTTTCATCTTCTTTTTCATCACTCTCCTTCTTCATCACTCTCCTTCTTCATCACTCCTTGAGAGAGATAGAACAGAGAGACTTAGAGAGACAGAACTTAGTTTTCTCTCTACCATTTCTCTGCGATTCCTTTTTTTACACCTCTCTCTTCTCACAAATGACTTCGTTCCGCCCCCTTATTCTTTTTCTAGACCTTAATGATCCCATGAGTTCTGCTGGACAGAGTGCCCTTGCTCCTACTCATCATAACCTTCCTACACTGATAATCGAGCAGATAATAGCTGCTCAAACTGACATTGAAGCCAACCACTACACGTGGAAGTCGTGTATGGAGATAGTGGCCGCGGTCACTAACTTGTCTCATCGGCTGCAAAACAGGACTTGCGAGGTACATCGGGTCAACGCCAAACTCTCTTTGCTCCAGCATATGTACAAGGATGCGCGAGTAGAGATTTGTGTGCTGAAGGCGGATCATAAAGAGCTAAAACAGAAATCCACCATCATGACCTGATTTGGAGCACCTTCGTACTTTACTTTTGATGAACAGTAGGGGGGGAAACTCTCTCGGAGGTCTTGCAAGCACTGAGGTAGGGCCTTCCAGGGTTTCCTCAGACGAAACCAAGAGAAAGAAATCGGTAGGAGAGCCGAGCAAGTGAGATCGGTGTGTGGCCGTCATTGGAGGTCGGCGTGTGGCTGTCGCTGGAGAAGAGAGAAGAACAAGATCCCTCTCTCTCTTTCTCTCCCTCTCTCTCTTTTTTGGGGTTAATCCCTGATATTAATAAAATGACTTTGTTTTTGTGCAAATCCGAATGGCAAATCTGAATGATATGAATATTTGGATTTTAGGAATAAGTTCTGAATTGAAAATTGAGCCTCTCACTAATCATAACACAAAATCAAACTCAAAACTCGATAATCTGGACACAAAATGGACTCTAGACAAAAAATAGACTCAAAATAGGGCAATACCCGTCAATTACTCGATCGGTTGCTCATTGGAAAAGCATCGCCAGCGATGATTACTGTACATTTTCCGGTGATAAGAACTCAATAGTATGGGTACGGGACAGAATACCAACTTACGTGTCATCAGAATAAAACAAAACAACAAAAACAAAACAAAAATAAAAATAAAAACGAAAGAAAAGTAATGTGTGATTGCAACACACATGAAATAACAAAAAACAACTTACGAATTTATCGGATCAAAACATAACAAAGCAAAATTCCTCCTCCTTTTTTGGTTTTAAGACTTTTTCCTTCATCTTGCGCTTCGAAACCAAGACACTACTTTTCTCCCTGGCTATGTTTGCAACATTCCCTGTTCTTTAACAGGGTGACAGGCTAGGTTGGTTCAGTATCCAGAATTGAGGCGCATACAAGCTACCTCAACCTATGGGGCTGCCATACAAATTATAAGCTGAGGATACACCCCTGGGTATTTAAACTAGACTTTAGTCTCAGAAATTCCGAACCTTTCGTTCTAGGTGTCGCCATTCGAACTCTAGTTTTTACCATCTCAGTTGATTTCCTAGTAACTCACTACAAACACAGTCAGGTGTCTATACCAGATCGCCTGAAGATGTTCGGGCATGAAAAACACTAAAGGAATCGCACCTTTAGAGGATTTAAGGTCTCCGAGACCTAGAGGCGTACAAGACAGCGCGATCAGGTACAAAAATACAAGGTGCACAAGACAGTGCGAGTGAGGGTGAATGAATGCACAAAATAGTGCGACGTAAGATTGAATGCAGAGGATAGTGCGATGAAATGTGAAATGCACAAGGGAGTGCTATACAATGCACAAAATAGTGCGATACAAAGTAGTGTGATGTAAGATAAAATGTGAAATGCACAAGATAGTGCTATGCAATGCACAAAATAGTGCGATGTAAGATGAAATGCACAAGATAGTGCGATGAAATGTGAAATGCACAAGACAGTGCTATGTAATGCACAAAATAGTGCGATGTAAGATGAAATGTGATATGCACAAGACAGTGCGATGCAATGCACAAAATAGTGCGATGTAAGATGAAATGTGAAATGAACAAGACAGTGCTATGCAATGCACAAAATAGTGCGATGTAAGATGAAATGTGAAATGCACATGATAGTGCGATGTAATGTGAAATGCACAAGACAGTGCTATGGTGCACAAAATAGTTCCATACAAAGTGAATAGGATAGTGTGATACAAAGTGCACAAAACAGTGCGGTGCAAGGTGCACAAAATAGTGTGATGTAAGTTGAAATGCACAAAATAGTGCGATGCAGGTGGGCGATGCGTGGTATGTAAAGGGAAATGAGCATTATTTAGAGTAATGCGTCATGTACCTGACAAAATCAGTGTAGGGCAACTTGCCACGACTCATTGAAATGTAACACAAAAGGAGGCGACTCGATAAAACTCTGTTAAGTGCAGAACAAAGTTAAGAGCAAGAGCAACCAATCATGCAGTTCAACGCAACCAGAATGTATAAACATGCGGGCATAATCCAAAACACGTGTATTAATTAGAGGGAAGATGGCAATCCCAAGAGAGTCTTGACATGGTCGAAGACAACTTTCGCAAGCTGAATCATATCAGAATCATCATGGAGGTGAGCCCACCCTAATCCAAGGAAAAGTGCCCAACAAAGGCTTTAAGCGGATGGGGGGAAAGGCTGGATCCATGCCCCTTGTTCAATTGATGGCCCAATTAGATACACTGAAAATTGCCCCTAGTGTTCAGTCACTGGCCACTGTTGTTCTTTGCTCGATTGATGGCCTGATTAGATGTACTGAAAATTTTCCCTAGTGTCCAATCACTGGCCACTGTTTTCAACATTATGCAGGTACGTACGATGGGGATCATCAGATCTTGGAACAGTTGTCAACCCACCAGACTCATGCTTCCCTTCTGCTCCAACATGTTGAGAACTTACTCTAGTCCCCTCCGAAGTAGTGACAAATTCCTCAAATGGACTTTGCAATAATCATGAATGCGATGCCCCTTGTGTGGGCACTCTCAGCTCGTTTTTGAATTCCACACATGGACTTGTTTTAGAGCATGGAGTAAACCTTCGTGCATGGAATTTTGACCATGCCACTCTGTTCAAATTTGAGCACAAACACGCTATGGTGACTCAATGAAGAGTGTTTTTAAGCGACAAACACGTTATGGTGACTTGATGAAGAGCACATACCAAGACAAACACCAGGCATGACATAATAGAACTCACAACTAACCTAAAAGCAGAAAAAGACTCAAGGTAACTGATCATTCATAGTGCCCCTAGTATTACTTATGCTCCCTTTAAAACTCAATTTCGCAAGACCCAAGTCTTGGTTATTTTTTGGTCAAGATAGAGATTCTACTAATAAGTTCAAGTATTGAAAATTTCTCCACTTGTTGATTCAAGCTAGTTCTTTCTTACCCAATGCAAGTGTGATATGTGCAATAGTCGGTGTAGCTCATGGATTGATGCGAGGTTGACAATGTGAATTAGGCAAGATGATTGAATTGAGATAGATGAGATAGATATGGTTAAGACCGAACTTCAGGATGAAGTTGCCTACGTATCCCATGAATGGGAATCAGGTCAACGTAGTTCATGACTGAGGTTCACTTGGGTGTTAACACTCTTTTTTTGTGCTCTAACTTTCGCCAAAGTCGTCCCTTTGGGGTTTTCAACCTTGCGAGCTATATTTATTTGATTTCTCATTTTCATGCTCTAACTTTTGGCTAGATCGCCCTTTCGAGTTTTTGGCCTAGCGAGCCTCTCAAGGTTAGTGTTACAACATTTGCGGTGAATTGGATCAATAGTCATCATTGCCCTAACACTAGAACTGGCTTCACCTTCATTTGAGCTTGGTTCTCCATTCTTTTATGCATGCATTCTTCTTTTGTTTTCGCCTCCATATTCAGAGTTGGTTCGTCTCGCGATGTGGTACCTTCTTGCATTGGCGTCCTTGAATTTAGACAGAAGTTCCTTTCCTCACAGTTGGTTGGATTTTAGTCCAACGGGTCCCTTTGACTTGATGATTGACTTCTTTCTTTTTTCCTTTTATCTCTCTTTGAAATAATGGAAACACTAGGGGAGAAATTCTATGATTTGTGAGGTTTAAAAACCGCCTTGTACTTCCAACAATGATCGCCTAACGACGAAGAGAATCGTCAGGACAATGTAGGATACCACACATAATTCTGAACCTATGTTCGCAAGTTTTGCAAAAGAAACAACTTAAAATTTTTAAAATCAGGAATGACTTTGCATCGATAAGTCAAAATTCACTCAAACCATTCAAGGGATCCTTCTCAATACTCGAGGTTATTAATGGAATCTCATTCAATGAACAAATTCAAAGTTTTATTTGTAAAAGGTCACACATGCATTCCTATAGGCACAACAAAATGATCAAAAACTTGAATCCCACTTTCTTATTATTAAAACACCAAAATGAAGATCCGAGGGTACATGCAAGCGACTCAAAGGAAGACTCAACTGATGCAACAACACAAGAAAAGACAGAAAATAAAAATCACAACATATATTTACAAGACACAACTCATAACAAAATTAGTACCCTAGAAACAAAAGGGGTTTTCACTCTCCAAGTCTATGGGCAGAATTCAAAAACAACTTCAAGTAGCCCATGGGAGGGTTCAAACCAGCCTTCCATTCAGCAATACTAACAACCTCACCCAGCATGATTAATTTCAGACTTTGAAACTGAGTCTCACAGATTAAGCCTCCCAATTATCCTAATTGTCCCCACACATCTTCTTGGCCATGCTGGCTGGGGTCAATGTTGGTTGTTGGCAAACCATAGATGGGATTTATGTTGTGGGGTGGCAATCTATTGCAGTTAGGGAGAGGTTTATTGACAGCTTTGGGATTTTTAGGTGGGGTGATGACCTTATTGTCAATCAGGTCTTGAATTTCATGGCGAAGGCAAAAGTAACGGTCAATATGGTGACCGTACTGCTGGTGGAATGTGCAATGTTGGGTAGAGTCATGTGTAGGTGGGAGAGGATTAGGGAGAGGTCAAGGATTGAGTGGTTTGAGATACCCTTTCTCCATCAGTACCTTCAATGCACAGGTTAGGCTCATATAGAGTTGGGCGAAGGTTCGTTTTCGGGAGGAGGAAGTATTAGGTTCAAAACATTGGCAAATGGCTTGGCGGGTGTTGGTCGGGTATTCATAGGCTCAGGACTGGAATTAGGATGGTTGTTTCGGGTAAAGCATCCAGTTTTATTGTTTACCGCCTGATTCAAAATGCTCTCATCTTGAGTGACAAAAGTGTAATCCACAATTTTTGCAACAACGACAAGTACTTGCTGATTGTTCAACCCTTTGACCTTTAAAGCCGTAATAGCCCACCAAAGTTGTGTATAGGGATCCATACTTGTCCCGGCTTTGTTCTTGTCACTTGCTTCTGCTTGGCCAAGGGATTGGGTGGATATATCGAAGCGAGGCCCATTTGTTGTTGATCTACATCACCCAGACTTGAGATAGTTTCAGGTTGGCCCTTTTCAACTGCAGCTCACCCCAAGATTGGAAAGCTTTTTGACGGAATCGAAAACTCAAATGTTAAATCTGCCACCGTTCCTTGAAGATTTTCAATCATTCCCAACATCTCAGCAGTAGTGGGTTCACCCATTTGGCACCCTTGGCATACCTGAACCGGATTTGGTGCATCTATCATGCACAAATTAGTACTTTCTGGAATGAACACCTTAGGCTTCGGTAAGTGGGCCGGGGTGCTGTATATGCTAAGGTTGTAGGTAGATGGGAGAATATGGATGAGGTTAAGGTAGGAGGAGATATTTGGTCTTGGATGGGAAGTGGGTTGGTGGTAACATTGGAGTCTTGAGGTGGAGCTATTATCTGGTTGTCGATGAGATTCTGAATCTCATGACGAAGGCGGTAACAACGATCGGTGCCAGGACTGCGTTACTGAGGATACAAACAATATTTGGTGGGGTTATGTCTAGCAGGGAGTGGGTTAGGAAGAGGTTGAGGATCAAGGGCTTTGAGATACCCTTTTTCTATCAGTATTTTTAGTGCGTTGGATAAGCTCATAAAGAGGGGGGTGAAAGTTCTGCCTTGAGCTCGAGCTTGGCTGGCTGTTTATGGGTTGGTATTGGCAAAGAGGTTGGCAATTTTAGAAGTGGCGACGGTGTTGATTTCAGTGGGTATGGGAATCGTGTTACTGCCAGCATTGGTACTCCCTTAAAACACTCTCCTTGTTGGTTCGCTTGTTCTGGAAATAATTCCTCTATTAAATGCATTCTCGATCTGAACCCCTAATTCATGTAAAGTTTTGAAAGTGAATAATGGAGCAGCTATTAACTTCTGCAACATACTAGGTTCAAGGTTCTGTACCACTATCCACACTTGATCCCTCTCAAAAGGGCGATCTGTCATCTGTGCTGCCTTTGCTCTCCACTTTGCAACAAATTCCATAAAAGGTTCTCCAGGAATCTGGTGGGTTGCTTCAAGCTCTTGAATTGTCATTTCAAGTTGGGTATTGTAAGAATACTGATTGACAAACTCCTCGGCCAACTCTACCCAGTTCTGCTTTACTGTATCCTCCAACTTGGCGTAGCAAGTGGCTGCTATACCTGACAGGGTTCTTCCATATAGAGAAAGTTTCTGAGGCTTAGTCAGACCCATTGGTTTCAAGACATCCAAGAAAAGCCAGATATGTACCATAAGATCTCCAGACCTGTCAAAATGGTCAATGTGTGGCATTTTGAATCTGTCTGGGAGTCTTACGACAGCCTCGGTGTACCCATCCTCAATGTCAGGAATGGAGTTAATTCCCTGTGCCTTTTTGAATTGCTTTTAAAGATTAGCAATTTTTAACAAGGTTGGGTCAAGCTCATTAACATCAAGGGGATAAAGCCCCTCATTAGGCTACACCAAGGGTCTAAAAACTCGAGCTTGAGCTAACCCTTTTCGAGGATCTGGACTCTGCAAATCTTCAGCTGGCGGAGGTGGGCCAAAGTTCGGTTGGGGGGCTGGGATTGGATGTGTAGTAGATGCCTTAGATGGGCATTGTATTTCAGCATTGGTCTCGTCTTGTATGGCAATTAACGCTGCTATCATGGTCACATCTTCTTCCAGACTCTGAGCCATCATGGGTCTGCTGAGTTGGCAATTGGGGAAATAGATGGGCTGGGCTTTTGCTGAGTGGGTTTTTTCTGGGATTTGGCGGATTGTGATGGGTTAAGGCTTTCCGAGTTGGATTGGGCTTGGCCTTTACTGAGTTGGGTACTGCTCTTTCTCTGGCTCAGACAAACCAAGCATTAAAAACAAAATGCCCCATCAAATCAGGATACCAGGTATGCTGGTCAAAACAAAGCAAGATACAATTTTGGCCCTGGTTCTGCTTCTGGTTCTGGTATGTTTTCACCATATCAAACACAAACCCCTAGATTTTGACCCAAATTTTGATTCTGATATGACCCTCAAGTTTGAAAGGAATCACTTCAATATTAAGACTCTCTGAGGATTGCATCATACATTCCCAAAGAGTTCACATTTTGCACAAAAGCATTGAAAATGCCTCTATGAGAGGTTTAGGGTTTCCCTATCTTGGCTTTGGAGTGATCTACGATTTTTCTATTCAAACAAGTGGTATCACAGCATCCTGTATTCGGGTGAGCATTATGTCCTAGTTTGGAACAATCATTATAGCTTTACTATATGCAACTAGGTCGAATGGTCAAAACAGGATACCTCAACAAGATTATCTAATATACCTCTCACACCTAACACCGAGAAGTGAAAAGAGGATCATACGGTATAACGGTAGTCCAGATCCAAGGGTTGTATTTCCTTTATGGCAGAGCCCGCAACCGATCAGCCTTTTAGGCAAGCCTTCAGAAAACTGTTTAGGAATAGCAGATGGCAAACACAGTGACTTAGGCGCACCAATGCAAATGGAATGCAAAGAAACATATAAATGTAGATAACATTTCACATCATAAATTTCAAGTCAAGTTCTCTATATTCCCTAGCAGAGTTGCCAGAAACTATAGCTCGACTTTTCCGCACTCCTTTCGGAAGGTGAATAAGCCCTACCACGTCGGACTCTCGTGGTTTTGAATTTTATTTCATAACTGTAATGTGAAATAATGAAAACGCAAAAGAGTCCAAATCCGACAATTCTTTTAGAAAATCGATGTTTTGAATCAAATGCCAAAAATGGACTGCTTTGCCAGATTTTAGAGTCGCCACCTAAATATTTTGTTTTGGGAAATTTAGGAAACCTGTGACTCATGCCAAAGGCCACTTATCCATCAGCACCAAAGTGTCTTGGCTCAGGAACTTAGGTACGAGAGGGGAAGGTTATGAATTAAACACCCTATTCGCCCGATCAAAAATTGGCCTCTACTAATCATGATGTGAGTTTTATTTACATTATATGCTCTTGTTCCGATTATTAGGTTAACTTTACTATGTGATGCATACAAGTATAGACTAATTTTGCAAGCATTGGAACACTTGATTCATGTTTGTTTTTGAAAAAAAGGTGTTTTGAACATGTACCACTTGAAAAAGTGATCGCATATGAACATTACTCAAATTATTCCAATTCAAGCAAATAGCCTTCATCCACAGGAATTCAAGCATTTTATCAATTAAGCATTTAGCCTCATGGCAAGCATGCTAGACATAGCAATAATCACACTCATGCAACATGCTAAAGCAAATAAAAGCTTACCTCGTACTCCAAGCCAAAAAGAGAAACTAGTTAGAAAAATGCATGATTTCTATGCAACATGACAAATGCAACACACGTGTTATGCAATTTACTAGGCTCAGCTACTAATTTGGCATATGAATCAATTTGATAGCATGTGGTTAAACACATATTCAAAGAAGTATTGAAATAACGATGTAATTAGAATGATGAATTGAGCCTCAATGTATGCTAAATGAAACATGATGCCCTAAACTAACCAGCATAAGCTAGTAAATAAAGGGGAAAAATATGTGGGGTTGGAAGACATACACAAGTTATTACATATTTAACCTCACGCGAGAGGGTCTGAATGTCCAAGTGTCCGAATTAACTACTTATTAAAAAACCAAATGAATTAATAAGTAACTAAAGAATAAGCTACAAATCCGAAGATGAACAATGCTCGCATGCACAGTGCCCAGAAGCTGCTTTGTCTTCCCAGATTGTTCTGTTTCACTTTCAGCCATTGCCATCTGTTTCTGCACAACACATTACCTCACCTTTCATTGATGCCCGGCCGACTCTCACTGACACCCGCTCGGGCCTACATAAAGTTGGTCGTGGCTTTGTTCCATGTAAGTCTATTTGGTGTTCTGAAGTGAAAATAGTGCAGATAGAGTGTTTTGGACTCTGTTTGTCCTTCTCACCCTTCTTTGTCATGGGAAAGCCTCAACAGAAGGTTGAAATTGATTCCAAAATCATCAATGAGCAAATTGATTGCTTGAAGATCTTGGATACAATTTTGGACAAGAATCGATAAATGAAATGAACATAACCATCCCTTCCTCTTGTCATGGAGTGAACTCTAAGAGGGTGGTAGAGGCGCTTCAAGAATCATCAAAACGCCATGAATTAGCGTATGATCATTCATGACTCGATTAAATTGGCATAACGTCTGGCCAAGCCTAAGCAATTTAAATCATTTTCTTTAAGTGTGTTGATTTCTTTTAAACCAATTCTTTTAGTCATTTCCATTCTTTAGTCCATTTGTTCGAAATAATGATTAAGTCCTCTAAAAGAAGAGAAGCGTCAAACGGGAAGTAATTCTCAACATGAAAAAGAGACTACACCGTTGGCAATGAACCTCTGTAGAGATTAAGCCATTAAGCGTAAATTGCAAGTTCATGTTTTGAATAACCGTCAACCGATTAAAACAACTTTCAAATGAAAGAGATGAATGGCAAGTTGATTATTAAAATGAGGTCCTTAGGCAAGGAAATTACTTAAAGAAAAACTAGCACAAGCATGCAATGAGCTATGTATATGAACATATGAGACAACAAGAAAACTAATCAAAGCATAAACTATTTAAATAAATTAAAAAAACCCTAAAACAGCCCCTAATAGGTGAAAAACAATAGCTAAAAGCAAGAGAAAGAGAGTAAATAGAGCAGAGAAAAAGCCATGGAACAATGCCTAAGGAGGAGTTGCTAACCCCTCCACTCTTTGCAATTTTAATTCATATGTTTCAACCCCAAAACAGTCCAAGAACAGTCCGAAAACAGCCCAAAAACAGTGGCTAAAAGTGTGTTTAAAGAGCACAAAAGATAGACAAAAACAAAGAGATACAAAGCTAGTAAGCAAAGCTAAGGAGGGGTGGCTAACCCCTCATATTTTAGCCTCTGAAAATAGTCCAAAAACAGCCCAAAAATAGTGTATAAATCAAGGAAAAGAGAGGAAAAGAGTAAAAGAAAAAAATAAGGAAGAAGATACAAAAGTTATACCTCTTGAAAGAGAGGGTGCTTGTAGTTAAACAAACTTGATTCCAACACTATCAAGTTTCTGAAATTTAGTTTGAAATCTCAACAAAATGCGCGAAGAACCGGCTCTAATGGTGTATGTATTGTGTATGTATAGCTAAAGAAGGTTTGAAGATCAAATGAGTAAGGAAGATGGTTTTAGCTCTCAAAGCCTTTTTAGAAAATTTTCTAACCCCCTAATCTGAATGCAGGGAGTCTATTTATAGAGTTTGAGCTAATTTGGTCCAAAATATCTTCAAATAAAGATATTTGTTCAATTCTCGCCAGCTGTCTGTCTGGCGCTACCGACACCCGGTCGGGCCTTAATAATGCATGGCAAGGTAACCAAAAAAAAATATGGAGAAATTTTCTTTGAAGCCCGACCAGGCCTCACTGAGGCACGGCTAGTTCTAAATGGACCCGGCCGGGTTGTAATGACTGCACTTCAGGCCCGACTTCAAACGGGTATATCTCCTTCTTCCGGACTCCTTTGCAGGTCATTCTTGAGTCTAAATTGAAGCCCCAAAAGTCTTCTTTTGAATGGAGGTGGCCTCATATCTAAATTTTTAATGTGAAAAAGAGATATGCCTATTTTAGTGAAGGTTACTCAGTTTTATCTTAATCGGATTGATGCTTAATTTCAAACAGCCATACCTCTCTCATTCGGACTCCTTTGCAGGTCATTCTTGAGCGTAATTGAAGCCCCATAAGTTTACTTTTCAATGGAGGAGGCCTAATATCTATATGCTAAGTGTGCAAAGAGATATTCCTATTTTAGTGAAGGTTGCTTAGTTTTGCCTTATTTAGATTGATGCCTAACTTCTCCGAACTAGTTTTCTTCCCATCCCTCCTATTTTCTTGAATTCCAAACCCATGAAGAAGATGTTTTGAAATATTTTTCAAAGAGGTCACCTCTCTTCCATGTATTTCCACTTTGTCCTTACTCGATTTACCGAAAGGTGCAATGTTTTAAACGAAATGCGATCCTCATAACATCGTAGAAGCATTTGGAAAAATATTTTGAAAGGAGGGTTTTAAGGTCTAAAATATTTTGGCCAAAATGGGGTGTAAGGTTGGGATTGGAGATTGAATCCAAATTTCTTTGCTGAGAACTCAAAAGATCGCACAGTGTAACTTTCATCATCGGGTGTTCGGAATTAAGCGCTCAAGTCTTAAAGGCGGTCAAAAATGGGGTGCCTACACATGTCCATGTGTTTGATGAGGTCGTCTTTGTCTATTCTTTGTATGAGAGTTCGGTTGTGATCTTTATTCTAAGAGTTGGTTACAATGCTGAGTAGTGGTGTTCAAACAAGGGGCAATTTGTGATCTTTTGATTTGGGGTTGCACATCTCGAGGATCGATTCCGTGTGTGTCAAGTGGTGATCTTTTTCGAAAATGATTTTGGAAAGTTTTGATAAAAGTTGATTTTTGTTCAAATTTACCTTTTACAACTTAGACCATTTTTGGACCAAAAGGAAAATTTTCAATACTCACAACTTTAATTTCATTGATTTCAAACATACAAAGTTCGCCAACTCTTGATACAAATCAAAGTTGCTTTTATTACATTCAAAAAATTTGAAAAGTAAAGTCAAACCAATAAACTAGGGACATAGATGAGTCAGGCGCTCCCGTGTCCCCTACTCGTGCTTGTGGAAGCTTCTGATGCCAAAGTGGGCCCGATTTGTGCCTCATCCTTGAGGCAAGCCAAACACTCACTAGAAAGAGCGCAACTGAAACTAGGGGTAGGGGCCAGAAGCTCTCTCATCCTCCAAAAAGTGAGGTACCTAGCCAAATGTGAACCTCAGATGGGGAATGAAACCAGGTACTCTACGCCATCCTCTGGGCGGGTCTGGTCATGCCCGAACTGACATCTAAACGGGAACGGAAAGTAGAATACACAGTGAGTCATCAACTGAATGTCGGGCTATCAAGCCATGCCGTAGTTCATATTGGTTAGTGTAGCATGCGCCCGCGAGGGACCCCGCTACTACAGTTCGGACTCGATTTGTGTCGCGGTTCTTAATCTTGAACCAAAGAGTCCAAATCTGGCAAATCGTTTTGAGAAAATAGATTTTTGAAAAGGAGTGCCAAACATGGACTGCTTTGCCAGATACAGAGTCGCCACCTAAATATTTTAAAATGGGGGAATTTAGGAAACCTTGACTCGTTGCCAAAGGCCACGTGTCCGTCATCACCGGAGTTGTCTCGGCTCGGGAGCTAGGGTATGATCGGGGAAGGTTAGCTATGAGCACCCCCTTTCGCCCGGTCCGAAGACCGGCCTCTACTAACCATGATATCCGATTTTGAAAACGTTATATGTTCTTATTCCATTTATTAGCCTAGCGTTACTATGTTATGCGCACAGCAAACAAGTATAGGCTAGATTGCCTAATTTGGAAACAAGCATTGCATATCCGTTTGTTTTTTGAAAAGCGCTTTGGAATTTGCTACTCGCGAGTAGGCTAAAACACGGATTTCAATGAGTCATTCCAACTCAAACAATCCAACCTTCACCCACAGGCATTCAAACAGTTATATCACGTAAGCATTTAGCCGCATGGCAAACATACTGTCATGGCAACATTCACACGCATACGAGATGCTAAAGCTAAAATACTTACATAGTACTCCGAGCTAAAAACAGGAACATGTTAGCAATCAATGCATGATCCAAGTCCATGTTAAGTACCTAATGCATCGCATACAAAATGTCATTAGATTAGGCTCGGCTAGTCTATGAATGACGTGTGAAAATGCACAACCAACATGTATTCAGTTTGAAATTTGAAATATAGATGTAGTTAGAATGATGCGCCGAGCCCGGTGCATGCAAAGCAAATGTATGAATGCACGCATGCATTACATGAGGTATGCTAATTTAAATGTGCCCTAATACTAACCATCAAAGCAGGTAAATAAAAGGGAAGAAATAAGTGGGGATTGGAAGACATACACACTACTCACCCACACTTATTACAGATTTGCCCTCACTCGGAGGGACCAAATAAATAATACAAATTAAACAACCACGCAAGCTAATTAAAATATTACAAATTTCCTAATCAGCTAACAAACTAGTTAAGCTAGGAAAAGCAGTAAACCGTCTCGGGAGGAAAGCCAAATGCAGCGCATGCTCGGGTCTTGCTCGGAAGTGCACGGCCATGCATAGTCTGCCTCTGTTTCCCCTGCTCTGCTCCTCTGGAGGCTACCAAAACCTCAGGGATGTTTCTCTGGATACTGGGAATCACCACCGGCTGAATAGAATTGCCACCGGCAGTGGCATGTGGTCACCGGCACAAAATGAAGCTATCGGCTGGAGAATAATTGCCGGTCGGCAATGTACAATGCCGGTCAGCAAAGAATGCCTGCAGAACCTGCAACTCACAGCAGCAGAGGACATAACTTGCATGGCAATACAATTCAAACAATGTATGCACCAATCATGCCCTCTTATCATGTTTGTGACTCAAAGGGACATGTGTCTCGATTCTCGGACCGCCAATCACGCATTTCCATGCATGACGGCCCAAAGGATCGAGTGTGCAACTTTCATGTCAAATGAAATACAAGCCAAACAAACAAACCAAAGCCCAATTCCCATCACCAAGTCAAGGAACAAGGAATGCATGCAAGATGCAATGCAACCTAGGCATGCAAGCTAAGGATGCAACATGGCATGGCAAGACACTTATGCAAGCATACAAGCAAACATGAGGCAATGCAAACTTATGAAAAGGTGGACTTATACATGATTTAGGCAACTCTAATTAGGCCTAAAACAATGGCCAAAGTGCTATAATAAGGGACCAAACAGATGCACACATGCACATGTTAAGTCCTAAATGCTTAAGCATCAAAAGACTACTTCTAAGGACACTTAGAAGGGAATGATCGTGGACATATGACATGCATTATAAGCCTTGGAAACATGTAGGAAATGATGTCAAATTAACCTACCAATGCAAGCTATGCATAAGTCCAAACCTAAGGACCTAAAACATGACCATATGACTCATGAAGCAAATGACCAAATTGAATCAAAACAGCCCCAAATCATGCAGAAGTAAGCTTCAAGAAACACCTAGATGGCATCCAAATGACCTAATCTTAGAGGCCTACACAATGGCATAAACATGAAGCATGAAACGTCAATTCTTGAAACATCAAAAGGGTCATGAAATGCAAGCATATGAGCATGATAAGTGGACTGAAATAACATGATGGATAGTCCCAAACCACTAAATCAATGCAAGAATGTCATGCTATACGTTCATACACATAGGGCCAACAAGCCGGAATGGAAAGGAGCTATACTAAGCATGCCAAATCCGACCCAAACAACTATGGACAGACCTCTAGCATGGCAAAATAAGCACACAAGCTTCACAAAACTAGACCTAAAACATGCTCGAACAAAGGCTAACAACCTAAGGCATATCAGGGCAATAACATGGCATTACATGGTAGGTATGCTAAGCATGCATGGTGTACCAAAACCAACACACAACAAGGTTATATCATGGCATAATAAGCATGGAAAACAACCAAGACATGATCAATACACACTCTAACATGATGCTCTCTCAAGAGGCCAAAAAGGGTCCCTCTCAAGGACAACAAGGAGAGGGGGGGCATGCAACAATGGTCCAAGCATTCAAGGCTCACCAAAGAGGCAACGGACTACACTTAGTACAACCACACATGGCAGGACTTAGGCAACCAAAAACAGAGTTTTAACACATGAAACTAAGCCCAAAAGACCAACTAGATAGCATCTAGATGGTTTGAATTTAAAGGCATGCATAAATGCTAAAACATGGAGCATGCAAGGCAAGCTTCCAAAGCTTCAAAGAGGCATCCAAGGCAAACATATGAGCATGTCAAAGGGACTGAAATAACATGTAGGGTCGTTCCAAACCACCGAAATGATGCAAGAATGCTTTGCCTTGGAGGGGCAGGAATTCCTTGTGAGGCATCCCCACACCACCACACGCAGTGGCTGGAGGCCACCGGCTGGTTTTTGCTGCCATCGGCAATGTATATTGCCGGTCGGCACTAAATTTTGTCAAAATGACATTTTTGGCCGGCCGACTACTTGTGCATCTGCTTTTGCAGATATTTTATCACAGCTGTCTTGCTTTTGGCTCCCCTCCATACACATGTATGGAGGGATCTCTCTCTTGGAAGCTTGTCATGTAAGCTTTACAAGACAAAAAGGCTCTATAAGAGAGAGCCTGTTCTCTTGGCTTTAGGGTTAGACACTTGAAGACTTGAGATATTTTTAGACAGCCATTTTTAGGTGTTTGAGTTCTAGGGTTAGAAACCATACACTTTCTATCTCTATATCTCCCTCTTGTGTGTGTTTAAGTGCATTTGTGTCTTACTATGCACATAAACACATAGTATTTCACCTTCACTTAGCTACTGAGGTTCTAAGAGGTTGGTTTTGAAGTTTTGGAGCTGTTTTCAACCTAGAAGGAGCTGTTGGAGAGCACCATTGTTGAAGGGCTTCTCAAGGGTAACAATTTTACCTCTTTATTCCCAATCTTGCATTGTATTTCTACCTGTCTTAAATTCGTTTTGAGCTTGGTGTATAATACAAAAAAGTTCTTTTTTAGGCCTCTAAATTGTTGTTTAGAGTGTTTTGTGGTTTGGAGGTGTTTGACCCCTCTTAGGCCTTGAAGCCCCATTTTGAGCCATTTTGAGTGAGTTTCGAGACTTTGGTGTTTGGGCCTCTTCACCACTGAAATCTTGAGGGATTTCAGTGGTGGAGATTGGGCCTTGAAGTCTCCAAAAGGAAGGGCCACCCTCTCCTTGTTGTCCTTGAAATGGACCCTTTTTGGCCTCTTGAGAGAGCATCATGTTAGAGTGTGTATTGGTCATGTCTTGGTTGTTTTCCATGCTTATTATGCATGATATAACCTTGTTGTGTGTTGGTTTTGTTACACATGCATGCTTAGCATACCTACCATGTAATGCCATGTTATTGCCCTGATATGCCTTAGGTTGTTAGCCTTTGTTCGAGCATGTTTTAGGTCTAGTTTTGTGAAGCTTGTGTGCTTATTTTGCCATGCTAGAGGTCTGTCCATAGTTTGTTGGGTCGGATTTGGCATGCTTAGTATAGCTCCTTTCATTCCGGCTTGTTGCCCTTATGTGGTATCTATAGCATGACATTCTTGCATTGATTTAGTGTGTTTGGGACTATCCATCATGTATTTCAGTCCACTTATCATGCTCATATGCTTGCATTTCATGACCCTTTTGATGTTTCAAGAATTGACGTTTCATGCTTCATGTTTATGCCATTGTGTAGGCTCTAAGATTAGGTCATTTGGATGCCATCTAGGTGTTTCTTTGAAGCTATACTTCTGCATGATTTGGGGCTGTTTTGATTCAATTTGGTCATTTGCTTCATGAGTCATATGGTCATGTTTTAGGTCCTTAGGTTTGGACTTATGCATAGCTTGCATTGGTAGGTTAATTTGACATCATTTCCTACATGTTTCCAAGGCTTATAATGCATGTCATATGTCCACGATCATTCCCTTCTAAGTGTCCTTAGAAGTATCTTTTGATGCTTAAGCATTTAGGACTTAACATGTGCATGTGTGCATCTGTTTGGTCCCTTATTATAGCACTTTGGCCATTGTTTTAGGCCTAATTAGAGTTGCCTAAATCATGTATAAGTCCACCTTTTCATAAGTTGCATTGCCTCATGTTTGCTTGTATGCTTGCATAAGTGTCTTGCCATGCCATGTTGCATCCTTAGCTTGCATGCTAGGTTGCATTGCATCTTGCATGCATTCCTTGTTCCTTGACTTGTGATGGGAATTGGGCTTTGGTTTGTTTGTTTGGCTTGTATTTCATTTGACATGAAAGTTGCACACTCGATCCTTTGGGCCGTCATGCATGGAAATGCGTGATTGGCGGTCCGAGAATCGAGACACATGTCCCTTTGAGTCACAAACATGATAAGAGGGCATGATTGGTGCAACATTGTTTGAATTGTATTGCCATGCAAGTTATGTCCTCTGCTTGCTGTGAGTTGCAGGTTCTGCAGGCATTCTTTGCTGACCGCATTGACATTGCCGACCGGCAATTATTCTCCAGCCGATAGCTTCATTTTGTGCCGTGACCACATGCCACTGCGGTGGCAATTCTATTCAGCGGTGGTGATTCCCAGTATCCAGAGAAACATCCCTGAGGTTTTGGTAGCCTCCAGAGGAGCAGAGCACGGAAACAGAGGCAGACTATGCATGGCCGTGCACTTCCGAGCAAGACCCGAGCATGCGCTGCATTTGGCTTTCCTCCCGAGACGGTTTACTGCTTTTCCTAGCTTAACTAGTTAGTAGCTGATTAGGAAATTTGTAATATTTTAATTAGCTTGCGTGTGTTGTTTAATTTGTATTATTATTTGGCCCTCGCTCAGAATGAGGCAAATCTGTAATAAGTGTGGGTGAGTAGTGTGTATGTCTTCCAATCCCCACTTATTTTTCCCTTTATTTACCTGCTTTGATGGTTAGTATTAGGGCACATTTAAATTAGCATACCTCATGTAATGCATGCGTGCATTCATACATTTGCTTTGCATGCACCGGGCTCGGCGCATCATTCTAACTACATCTATATTTCAAATTTCAAACTGAATACATGTTGGTTGTGCATTTTCACACGTCATTCATAGACTAGCCGAGCCTAATCTAATGACATTGTATGCGATGCATTAGGTACTTAACATGGACTTGGATCATGCATTGATTGCTAACATGTTCCTGTTTTAGCTCGGGTAGTACTATGTAAGTATTTTAGCTTTAGCATCTCGTATGCGTGTGAATGTTGCCATGACAGTATGTTTGCCATGCGGCTAAATGCTTACGTGATATAACTGTTTGAATGCCTGTGGGTGAAAGGTTGGATTGTTTGAGTTGGAATGACTCATTGAAATCCGTGTTTTAGCTACTCGCGAGTAGCAAATTCCAAAGCGCTTTTTCAAAAAACAAACGGATATGCAATGCTTGTTTCCAAATTAGGCAATCTAGCCTATACTTGTTTGCTGTGCGCATAACATAGTAACGCCTAGGCTAATAAATGGAATAAGAACATATAACGTTTCAAAATCGGATATCATGGTTAGTAGAGGCCGGTCTTCGGACCGGGCGAAAGGGGTGCTCATAGCTAACCTTCCCCGATCATACCCTAGCTCCCGAGCCGAGACAACTCCGGTGATGACGGACACGTGGCCTTGGCAACGAGTCAAGGTTTCCTAAATTCCCCCATTTTAAAATATTTAGGTGGCGACTCTGTATCTGGCAAAGCAGTCCATGTTTTGGCACTCCTTTTCAAAAATCTATTTTTCTCAAAACGATTTGCCAGATTTGGACTCTTTTGTTCAAATTAAGAACCGCGACACAAATCGAGTCCGAACTGTATAGCGGGTCCCTCGCGGGCGCATGCTACACTAACCAATATGAACTACGCATGGCTTGATAGCCCGACATTCAGTTGATGACTCACTGTGTATTCTACTTTCCGTTCCCGTTTAGATGTCAGTTCGGGCATGACCAGACCCGCCAGAGGATGGCGTAGAGTACCTGTTTCATTCCCCATCTGAGGTTCACATTTGGCTAGGTACCTCACTTTTTGGAGGATGAGAGAGCTTCTGGCCCTACCCCTAGTTTCAGTTGCGCTCTTTCTAGTGAGTGTTTGGCTTGCCTCAAGGATGAGGCACAAATCGGCCCACTTTGGCATCAGAAGCTTCCACAAGCACGAGTAGGGACACGGGAGCGCCTGACTCATCTTATGTCCCTAGTTTATTGGTTTGACTTTACTTTTCAAATTTTTTGAATGTAATAAAAGCAACTTTGATTTGTATCAAGAGTTGGCGAACTTTGTATGTGAAATCAATGAAATTAAAGTTGTGAGTATTGAAAATTTTCCTTTTGGTCCAAAAATGGTCTAAGTTGTAAAAGGTAAATTTGAACAAAAATCAACTTATCAAAACTTTCCAAAATCATTTTCGAAAAAGATCACCACTTGACACACACGGAATCGATCCTCGAGATGTGCAACCCCAAATCAAAAGATCACAAAATGCCCCTTGTTTGAACACCACTACTCAGCATTGTTAACCAACTCTTAGAATAAAGATCACAACCGAACTCTCATACAAAGAATAGACAAAGACGACCTCATCAAACACATGGACATGTGTAGGACCCCATTTTTGACCGCCTTTAAGACTTGAGCGCTTAATTCCGAACAACCGATGATGAAAGTTACACTGTGCGATCTTTTGAGTTCTCAGCAAAGAAATTTGATTCAATCTCCAATCCCAACCTTACACCCATTTTGGCCAAATATTTTAGACCTTAAAACCCTCCTTTCAAAATATTTTTCCAAATGCTTCTACGATTTATGAGGATCGCATTTCGTTTAAAACATTGCACCTTTCGGTAAATCGAGTAAGGACAAAGTGGAAATACATGAAGAGAGGTGACCTCTTTGAAAAATATTTCAAAACATCTTCTTCATGGTTTTGGAATTCAAGAAAATAGGAGGGATGGGAAGAAAAACTATTCGGAGAAGTTAGGCATCAATCTAAATAAGGCAAAACTAAGCAACCTTCACTAAAATAGGAATATCTCTTTGCACACTTAGCATATAAGATATTAGGCCTCCTCCATTGAAAAGTAAACTTATGGGGCTCTCAATTACGCTCAGAATGACCTGCAAAGGGGTCCGAATGAGAGAGGTATGGCTGTTTGAAATTAAGCATCAATCCGATTAAGATAAAACTGAGTAACCTTCACTAAAATAGGCATATCTCTTTTTTCACATTAAAAATTTAGATATGAGGCCACCTCCATTCAAAAGAAGACTTTTGGGGCTTCAATTTAGACTCAAGAATGACCTGCAAAGGAGTCCGAAGAAGGAGATATACCCGTTTGAAGTCGGGCCTGAAGTGCAGTCATTACAACCCGGCCGGCGTCCATTTAGAACTAGCCGTGCCTCAGTGAGGCCTGGTCGGGCTTCAAAGAAAATTTCTCCATATTTTTTGGTTACCTTGCAAGCATTATTAAGGCCCGACGGGTGTCGTAGCGCCAGACAGACAGCTGGCGAGAATTGAACAAATATCTTTATTTGAAGATATTTTGGACCAAATTAGCTCAAACTCTATAAATAGACTCCTGCATTCAGATTAGGGGGTTAGAAAATTTTCTAAAAAGGCTTTGAAGCTAAAACCATCTTCCTTACTCATTTGATCTTCAAAACCTTCTTTAGCTAACATACACAATACATACACCATTAGAGCCGGTTCTTCGCGCATTTTGTTGAGATTTCAAACTAAATTTCAGAAAACTTGATAGTGTTGGAATCAAGTTTGTTTAACTACAAGCACCCTCTCTTTCAAGAGTATAATTTTGTTATCTTCTTCCTTATTTTTTTCTTTTACTCTTTTCCTCTCTTTTCCTTGATTTATACACTATTTTTGGCTGTTTTGGACTTATTTTCAGAGGCTAAAATATGAGGGTTAGCCACCCCTCCTTAGCTTTGCTTACTAGCTTTGTATCTCTTTGTTTTGTCTATCTTTTGTGCTCTTTAAACACACTTTTAGCCACTGTTTTTGGCTGTTTTCGGACTGTTCTTGGACTGTTTTTGGGGTTGAAACATATGAATTAAAATTGCAAAGAGTGGAGGCGTTAGCAACTCCTCCTTAGGCATTGTTCCATGGCTTTTCTCTGCTCTATTTACATCTCTTTCTCTTGCTTTAGCTATTGTTTTTCACCTATTAGGGCTGTTTTAGGGTTTTTTTAAATTTATTTAAATAGTTATGCTTTGATTATGTTTCTTGTGCTCATATGTTCAATACATAGCTCATTGCATGCTTGTGCTAGTTTTTCTTAAGTAATTTCCTTGCTAAGGACCTCATTTTAATAATCAACTTGCCATTCATCTCTTTCATTTGAAAGTTGTTTTAATCGGTTAAGGTTATTCAAAACATGAACTGCAATTTACGCTTAATGGCTTTAATCTCTACAGAGGTTCATTGCAACGGGTAGTTCTTTTTCATGTTGAGAATTACTTCCGTTTGACGCTTCTCTCTTTTGAGGACTTAATCATTATTTCGAACAAATGGACTAAAGAATGGAAATGACTAAAAGAATGGTTTTAAAAGAAATCAAACACACTTAAAGAAAATAATTTTAAATTGCTTAGGCTTGGCCAGACGTTATGCCAAATTAATCGAGTCATGAATGATCATACGCTAATTCATGGCGTTTTTGATGATTCTTGAAGCGCCTCTACCACCCTCTTAGAGTTCACTCCATACTGACAAGAGGAAGGGATGGTTATGTTCATTTCATTATCGATTCTTGTCCAAATTGACTCCAAGATCTTCAAGCAATCAATTTTGCTCATTATTGATTTTGGAATCAATTTCAACCTTCTGTTAGGCTTTCCACTGACAAAGAAGGGTGAGAAGGACAAACAGAGTCCAAAACACCTCTATCTTGCACTATTTTTCAACTTCAGAACACCAAATAGACTTACATGACAAAGCCACGACCAACTTTATGTAGGCCGAGCGGGTGTCAGTGAGAGTCGTCGGGCATCAATGAAAGGTGAGGTAATGTGTTGTGCAGAAACAGATTGCAATGGCTGAAAGTTGAAAACAGAACAATCTGGGAAGACAAAGCAGCTTTCTGGGCACTGTGCATGCGAGCATTGTTCATCTTCGGGATTTGTAGCTTATTCTTTAGTTACTATTAATTCATTTGGTTTTTAAAAGTAGTTAATTCGGACACTTGGACATTCAGACCCTCTCGCGTGAGGTTAAATATGTAATAACTTGTGTATGTCTTCCAACCCCACATATTTTTCCCTTTATTTACTAGCTTATGCTGGTTAGTTAGGGCATGCATGTTTCATTTTAGCATACATTGAGGCCTCAATTCATCATTTTCTAATTACATGTTATTTCAATAACTTCTTTTGAATATGTGTTTAACCACATGCTATCAAATTTGATTCATATGCCAAATAGTAGCTTGAAGACCTAGTAAATGACATAACACGTGTGTTGCCATTTGTCATGTTGCATAGAAATTCATGCATTTATTCTAACTAGTTTCTCTTTTTGGCTGGAGTACGAGGTTAAGCTTTTTATTTGCCTTTAGCATTGTTGCAATGAGTTGTGATTATTGCTATGTCTAGGATGCTTTAGCTATGAGGCTAAATGCTTAATGATTAAAATGCTTGAATTTCCCTGTTGGATGAAGGCTATTTGCTTTGAATTTGTTCAATAATGAGTTAATGGTTCATATGCGATCACTTTTTCCAAGTGGTACAAGTTCAAACACCTTTTTTTTTCAAAACAAACATGAATTCAAGGTGTTCAATCCTTGCAAAATTAGTCGTATACTTTATGCATCACATAGTAAAGTTAACCATAATAATCGGAACAAGAGCATATAATCGTAAATAAAACTCACATTCATGATAGTAGAGGCCCAATTTTTTATCGTGCGAATAGGGTGTTTAATTCATAACCTTCCCCCTTTCTCGTACCTAGTTTCGCTGAGCCAAGACAACCTTTTTTTTTGGGTGCTGATGGATAAGTGCGCCTTTGCATTGAGTCACAGGTTTTTTTCCCAAATTTCCAAAACAAAATATTTATGGTGGCGACTTCTAAAATCTGGCAAAGCAGTCCATTTTTGGCATTTTGATTCAACATCGATTTTCTAAAAGAATTGTCGGCATTGGACTCTTTTTGCAAGTCGTTTTTCATTATTTCACATTACAGTTATGAAATAAAATTCAAAACCACGAATGAGTTCCGACGTGGTAGTGCCTTATTCACCCTTTCCGAAAGGAGTGCGCGAAAAGTCGAGCTATAGTTGTCTGGCAACTCTGCTGGGAATAATAGAGAAACCTTGACTTGAAATTTATTTGATGCTGATAATGTTATCTACAATTTATATGTTTCTTGCATTCCATTATGCATTGGGGCGCCTCATCACTGCTGTTTGCCATCTGCTATCCTAACAGTTATTCTGGAAGGCTTGCCTAAAAGGCTGATCGGTGCGGGCTCTTTGCCATAAAGGAAATACAACCTTGGATCTGACTTTACCGTTATACCGTTATTCTCTTTTCACTTCTCGGTGGTTAGGTGTTGAGGAGTATATTAGATAGATCTTGTTGAGGCTATCCTGGTTTTTGCACCATTCGACCTAGTTGCATATAGTTAAAGCTATAATTTGATTGTTCCAAACTAGGACATTAATGCTCACCCGAATACAGGATGCTGTGATACCCACTTGTTGAATAGAAAATATCGTTAGATCACTCCCAAAGCCAAGATAGGGAAACCCTAAACCTCTCATAGAGGCATTTTCAATGCTTTGATGCAAATGTTGAACTCTTTGGGAATGTTATGATTGCATCCCTCAGAGAGTCTTAATATTTGAAAAGAGTGATTCCTTTCAAAACTTGAGGGTCATATCAGAATAAAATTTGAGCGTCAAAATCTAGGTGGTTTTGTAATGTTTGATATGGTGAAAACATACCAGGAACCAAGAAGCAGGAACGCAGGGCAAAATTGTATCTTGCTTTGTTTTTGGACCAGCATACACTGGTATCCTGATTTGGATGGGGCATTTTGTTTTTTAATGCTTGGTCTGTCTGAGCCAGAGAAAGAGCAGTACCCAACCAGTTAAAGGCCAAGCCCAATCCAACTCGGGGAAAGCCTTAACCATCCACAATCCGCCAAATCCCAGAAAAAAAACCCCACTCAGCAAAAGTCCAGCCCATCTATTTCCCCCCAAATTGCCACTCAGCAGACCCATGATGGCTCAGAGTCTGGAAGAAGATGTGACCATTGATAGCCAGCGGTTAATTGCCATACAAGACGAGACCAATGCTTGAAATACAATGCCCATCTTAAGGCATCTACACACATCCAATCCCAGCCCCCCCAACCGAACTTTGGCCACCTCCGCCAGCTTTGAAGATTGCAGGAGTCAGATCCTCGAAAAAGGGGTTAGCTCAAGCTCGAGTTTTTAGACCCCTTGCGTGTAGCCCTAATGAGGGGCTTTATCCCCTTGATGTTAATGAGCTTGACCCAACCTTGTTTAAAAATTAGCTAATCTTTAAAAGCATTTCCAAAAAAGGCACAGGGAATTAACCCATTCCCTTGACATTGAGGCAATGGGCTACACCGAGCTGTCGTTAAGACTCCCAGACAGATTCAAAATGCCACACATTGACCATTTTTGACAGGTCTTGCGAGATCTTATGTACATATCTGGCTTTTCTGGATTCTTGAAACCAATGGGTCTGACTAAGCCTCAGAAACTTTCTCTATATGGAAGAACCCGTCAGCTATAGCAGCCACTTGCTACGACCAAGTTGGAGGATACAGTTAAAGCAGAACCTTTTGGGTAGTTAGAGGTGGCCGAGAGTTTGTTCAATCAGTATTTTACAATTACCCAACTTTGAAATGACAATTCAAGAGCTTGAAAGCAACCCCACCAGATTCCTGGAGAACCTTTATGGAATTTGTTTGCAAAGTGGGGAGAGCAAAGGCAGGCAAGATGACAGATCGCCCTTTTGAGAGGGATCAGGTGTGGATTAGTTGGTTACAGAACCTTGAACCTAGTATGTTGCAGAATTAATAGCTGCTCCATTATTCACTTTTTCAAAACTTACTATGAATTTAGGGGTTCAAGATCAGAGATGCATTTAATAGAGGAATTATTTCCAGAACAAGCGAACACAAACAAGGAGAGTGTTTTTTAAGGGAGTACCCAATGCTGGCAGTAACACGATTCCATACCCAACTGAAATCAACACCGTCGCCACTCTAAAATTGCCAACCTCTTTTGCCAATTACCAACATAAACAGCCAGCCAAGCTCGAGTCAAGCAGAACTTTCACCCCCCCTCTTTTATGAAGCTTATCCAACGCACTTAAAAATACTGATTAGAAAGGGTTATTCTTCAAAGCCCCTTGATCCTCAAACCTCTTCCTAACCCACTCCCTGCTACGACATAAACCCCACCAAATATTGTTTGTATCCTCAGTAACGCAGTCCTGGCAACCGATCGTTGTCTACGCCTTCCGTCATGAGATTCAGAATCTTCATCGACAACAAGATAATAGCTCCACACCTAAGACTCCAATGTTACCCACCAACCCACTTCCCATCCAAGACCAAAATATCTCCTCCTACTTAACCTCATCCATATTCTTCCCATCTACCTCACAAACCTTAGCATTATACAGCAACCCCGGCCCCACTTACCGAAGCCTAAGGTGTTTCATTCCAGAAAGACAATTTGTGCATGATAGAATAGCACCAAAATCCGGTTCAGGGTATGCCAAGGGTGCCAAATGGGTGAACCCCTACTGCTGAGATGTTGGGAATGATTGAAAATCTTCAAGGAACGGTGGCAGATTAACATTTTGAGGTTTTCGATTAACGTCAATAAGCTTTCCCAATCTTGGGGTGAGCTGCAGTGAAAAAGGGCCAACCTGAAACTATCTCAAGTCGGGTGATGTAGATCAACAACAATGGGCCTCGCTTCGATATATCCACCCAATCCCTTGGCAAGCAGAAGCAAGTGAACAAGAACAAAGCCGGGCACAAGTATGGATCCCTATACACAACTTTGGTGAGGCTATATACGGCTTAAAGTCAAAGGGTTGAACAATCAGCAGAGTACTTTGTCGTTGTTGCAAAAATTGTGGATTACACTTTTGTCACTCAAGATGAGAGCATTTTGAACTCAGGCGGTTAAACAATAAAACTGGATGCTTTACCCGAAACAACCATCCTTAATTCAGTTCTTCGATTGAAGCCCTATGAATACACGACGCAACACCCGCCAAGCCATGCATGTTTTTGAAACCTCAATACTTCCTTCCTCCCGAAAACGAACCTTCGCCCAACTCTATATGAGCCTAACTGTGCAATACATTGAAGGTACTGATCGGAGAAAGGTAATCTCAAACCCACTCATCCTTGACCTCTCCCTAATCCTCTCCCACCTACACATAGACTCTACCCAACATTGCACATTCCACAGCAGTACGGTCACCATTATGAACCAGTTACTTTTTGCCTTCGCCATTTTGAACATTCAAGACCTGATTGACAATAAGGTCATCCCCACCTAAAAATCCCAAAGCTGTCAATAAACCTCTCCCTAACTGCAATAGAATGCCACCCCAAACAAAAATCCCAATCTTTGGTTTTTTCGCCAACAACCAACTTGACCCCCAGCCCAGCATTGGCCAAGAAGATGTTTGTGGACAATTAGGATAATTGGAGGCTAATCTGTGAGACTACGAGTTTTCAAAGTTCTGAAATTAATCATGCTGGTGTGAGGTGTTAGTATTGCTGATGGAAGCTGGTTTGAACCCTTCCCATGGGTACTTTGAAGTTGTTTTTGAAATTCTGCCCATAGACTTGGAGAGTTGAAAACCCCTTTGTTTCTAGTTACTAATTTTGTTATGAGTTTATATGTTGTGATTTTTATTTTTTTGTCTTTTCTTGTGTTGTTGCATCAGTTGAGCTTCCTTTGAGTCGCTTGCATTGTACCTCGGATTCTTTCATTTTGGTGTTTGTTTTTAATAATAAGAAAGTGGGATTCAAGTTTTTTGATCATTTGTTGTTGCCTATAGGAATGCATGTGTGACCTTTTACATTAAAACTTTGAATTTGTTCATTGAATGAGATTCCTTAATAACCTCGAGTATGAGAAGGATCCCTTGAATGTTTGAGTGAATTTTGACTTATCGAAATGCAAAGTCATTTTCCTTGATTTTAAAAATTTTTAATTGTTTTCTTTTTGCAAAACTTGCAACATTAGGTTCAGAAATTATGTGTGGTAATCCTACATATGTCCTGACGATTCTCTTCCGTGTTAGGCGGTCATTTTGTTGGAAGTAAATGGCGTTTTTAAACCACAAATCATTAGAATTTCTCCCCTAGTGTTCCATTATTTCCAAAGAGAGATA
>NW_021024949.1:539446-568427 GCF_004153795.1 Camellia sinensis
GCAAGATGCAAGTGTTTGGTGCAAAACCAGACACTAAACGGTCAAGTTCGGAGATCCTGAGGCGGGGCGCGCAAGCCGAGATTTCCGGGAACTCCAAACGAACACAAACAAGGGTAATCACCAAGTGTTCCAATGGTGACGTCCAAGTCTTGAGGACGGTCAAAAATGGGGTGTCTACAGTTAGATTAAGCCAGGAGCAATGCCAAGCTATGTCAGTAGCAGACCTGTTGCACTTCCATTAGCACCACCACTCCTCATTCAGGAAATCCACTAGTTGGTGGTAGAAGAAGTAGCCTCGAGCTAAGTACTCAGGACAAGAATCCACTACCTTCAGCTTGTCCATAAGCCAAACTTGGGAAGGAATGAAAAATAAGAGAGATAAAAGAATAGAGAGATGTATGATGAAAGAAAAGTGAGAAAAAGGGCTTTGAGTGTCGAGCAATGTGAGAAACACATATTAGAAAGGGTGGGAAACATTACCTGAAGAAGTAGTGGACTTCTCGCGAATCTGGTAGTCTCTCGTCGATGGAAGGCATCTGAGTCCATCAAAGTCTTGGCCAGCACCAAGCCAGTGCAACTCTTGTCTTCTTTTAGGCCTTTCACCACTTCAATCCAGCGAATGCTAGATCCTGCAAAACTAGGGGCAAGAAGGAAATGAACTAGCATGCATAAGCAGATGGCATGTTGCCGAAAACCCCGCCAAAGATGATCGCCTAGGTCACCGGTGTCAGAAAATCTATGAATCAAGCTAGGAATGTCTAGCTCTCTGTTATGGGCCAGTGATCGAGCCTCGTGCACAGTGAGCCCATACATCCATCCCAAAGCTTGGGCACGACCAAAACGGGGCTGAGGTATGATTTCCTCATCGTGCCGTGTCGAGCATACTTCTTGTCCCCCGAAGCTAAAGACGTGTGTAATCGGGTTCCAGCATCTAGCCGTGGCATGAAGGAACGGAAAATAAAGTGGAGTTCGAATCAATGGAAAAAGTGCATTTATGCCGAAATCCCAAAAATTCACATTTTCCAAGCTGTCCAAAGTTGCAATCCAATCCGTGAGGTTTTGGGTAAGAAATGGCTCAATTTGTGGCCAAAACAGCAGCTAGAATGAGTTCTGGGGAAGAAATGACGAAGGTAAGGCTTTTGTAAAAGATAAGGCAGTAAGTGGAAGTGAGCTGTCAACAATCTGGAGGTTCCTTGCACTGGTGGCCGACCGGTCATTGGTGATGGTCCACAAGCCACTTTGATGGTTGACCGATCACCTCTGGTGGCTGACAACCTCCACCTCTGGCTGACAGTCCCTTTTTCAGGCTTGTCGTCCACCTGTGTATTGAATAGTGTTGGAAGCAAGTGTTTTGTTCTGCTCTTTGTGTGTTTTAAGGTCTTATTTTTAGTCCTTTTGGTTTTGGCAAGTTTGTCAAGTTGTATTTGAGTTGTGTTGTTTATCAAGTTGTTGTTGTGTTGCTTATCGAGTTGTATATTGCATTTTGTATTTCGGTTGTTGGTCAGTTCATTACCCGATTAAGAACATTGTTTCAATTAAGAGTGTGCTTGGACAATTCAATTCAAATCCATTTCCATTTCATGCAAATATCATGCTCATGATGCAAAAATGATCACACTTTTAGTAAAAACTACTGGTTTTATTTCGATCGTGGTTTTTTTTACAATAGTGGAGTACAAGTTTTTGGAGCAAAATAAAACCTGTCCGAAGTTATACAATGTGCTAATGCTACAAACAAAAAGAAACTAAGAAAAAAAAAAAAAAAAAACAGCGCTAGTTGCCTCAGGCTCAGGAGGCCCTCATTGTCCTCTTTCTCGAAGGAGAGGACTCAGGGGCACTGTCTCTGTCTGCGCCACTGTCAGAAGCACTACTGCCAGAATCAGCCTTTGAACCAAAGCTGGTTGTATCTCTGCTCTCTGCCTTTGAACCTGTCTCGGCATCAAAACCCCCGCTCTCGAAATTAGAACCAGCATCGTCATCCCCATCCTTAGATGACTCTGAATGTTGTTTCACTGCCTCCTCAGAGTCGCTCGTCTCGGTATCATCATCACTCAGAATGGGCTCTGGAGTGCTCCTCTGATCTCAGGCACCCCTGTCTCTACTTTGTCTTTCCACTCTGCTACTGGAGGAGGTACAGCTCGTACTGGTGCTGTAGCTACCGCTGGTGCACCCGTTATGGATAGGATCTGGAAAGACAATTGTCACATATCAGTTATAGTATGTGTATTAGATGCAAGCATGATGTGTAGAATAAGTGTATGCAATCAGATACAATGTGTGAGTGCAATGCGTCAAATACAGTGTATTAGTGCAGTTTGGGAAGTTTTTAGTTGAAATGTCAGTGTCAGTGTCAGTGTGTCAGTGGAAATTTGATGCCTGAAGTGCGAACTAAATAACTTACCAGGATACCGTGGAGACCGAGCAACGTCTCCCTCCTCTGTACCATCCCCATCAACGAGGCTTTCAGCTCGAGAGCATCTCCTGTGTACTCAATAGAGGCCTACAAATGCGTTTGGGTGATTAGTATCTACAAATGAACATACCTAAAATGAAATGTGGAGTGCAAGTGGTAAAGTGCAGTCCATACTTAAGTCGGGCCCCGACCCCGAACCTCGACAAGCTCGTGTCCAGTCGTTGTAGTCTCAATTGGGACCTAGTAAGCATCCTCGGTGTGCCGTCAGTATGTTAATGCGGTGGGAAGCTCTGACCAGCCGGTCCTCTGCCTCGCCTGGGAAGTACCTCTACCACGGGCACTAGTCGCCTGGGTCATTCTAGGCGCCTCTCGCCTTCCCACCTCCATGAACACCTGTCAAATGTGGCATCAGATGCGTCTGAATGAAGGCTACATAGTCACCCTCAGCTCGGAAGTAGTTAACATCTAGGTCCACCATAAGCTCGGTGACCTCCTCAATGGATAAGCTGTCTGTTGTCCTTATAGACTCGGGCGGCCCCATCGGGATGATCGGGTCAGGTAGGCCCACCGTCTGGCGCACGAACCGCCGGCTCAGAAACCAGGCTCGACAGACTAGGCCCTCCAATAGAATGTGGAAGTGGGAAGTGGCCCAAGCCCCAGCGAACTGGTCTCGAATCCCCACTGGCATCATGGCCCATGGCTGTCACATAATCTACGAATAGAGTATGTGGAGATTATTAGTTGCTGTCAGTTGCTAAATATGTGAATCATAACAGTTTTAAAGCAAAAATGATTGTGTTTCGGGTTACCTCATGGACAGCTACCGTGTTGAAGTAATGCCTGAAGAATGACAAGGGGTCATGGGTCCCACGGTGGAGATGGCCGTCATATCTCTGCAAGTAGGGGACTGCCAATGGAAACTCCTCTACAGGCTCTGGGGCGAGAGTCAGAAAGTATGCATACACCCATAGCTGCGGAAAAAACTGCAGTGATATGTGATCAATGTATGAACAGATACATAAAAGTGAAATGTATATGATCAACACAATTGGAATTGATACAGAAAATGCAAAGCAGAAAGCATACAGCATGAACAGATGCAGAAAGTGCAAAGTAGAAAGCACATGTGTTGGAACAGATTTAAAGTAGGAAATACAGAGCAGAAAATGTAAAGTACAAAGAGGGAATAGAGATTCATGCCTCCCAGGCTCGCCAGTAGCCTCCGATCAAGTGTTCCCGTAGACGGGAGGCAGAGCTCATGTAGCCGTACAAAGTGGCGAGGCCCACTCTGCCCCAATCGTAAAAACGCACCCGGGGAAGCGTCACCAGGGCGCTCAGCAGGTACAATCCTACGGTGTTCGCCCTATTCGTGAACAGGGTGGTACCAAGGAGGAACATTAGAAATCCTAGAGCATACTGCTCTATCTCCTCAACTGTCTCTGGTTGGCTCCCTAAAAAATGCTCAGCAAACCAGCTATATCTCACTATGGTTGGTTGAAACAGAGGTGGGCGTGCTCCCAATATCTCGATCTAGGCAGCCTCCCACTTCCCCATATCACGGTCGAAAGGAATCAGATCACCCCTTACACCTAAGCCTGTGATCATGGCAAAGTCGTAGGGAGTCATCGTCATCTCCCCGACAGTGGAGAGGTGGAGGGAGTTGGCAGTGTCCCACCATCTCTCCACTAGCGCTTCGAGAAGTGGGCGACTCACTATAATCCGTGTCAATCCATAGCAGAATAGGCCAAAGACGGCCTCATCGACAATGTCATGGACTCTTGTAAGGAGCTCGCCATACCAATCCTTAGATGTCGCAGCCTCGTAGCCCTTGTATGCGTGGGAGTCGCCCTGCGGCATAGAACAGGTGAATCAGATAAAGCAATGATGAAAATACAGTCAGAAAATGTAGTGCAAGAAATGTAAAAGGCAGAAATGCGAGTAAACAGAGTTCATACCTCAACAGTAAGACATGAAAGGTGAAAAGCCGACTTCCACAGCAGGAGGTCATCTGACACACTGTGAATAAACTCAGTGAAGTGTCTAATGCCTTCGGGAGGCAAGATATGTGTCCGGGGATGATACCTCACTGGATCAAAGGGTCGTACCCCCAGTGGTGGCAACTTTGGCTCAAGCTCCAGGGCGAACTCTACCTCAAGCTCTACCTCAATATCCTCCGCCGCTTCATCGGCCTCGGCAACTACCGGCTCCTCTACCTCAGGAATGAGGGAAAGTGTCTAGAGAGAGAGAGAGAGAGAGAGAGAGGAATTTCGGCCTTGGACAAGTGAGGAAATGAAGTATGGATGTGTGTATGTAAAGACCCGAGGCAAAATGTCAAAATTAACCCGAATCTGCCATTGGTGGCCGACCGGCCACCAGTGGTGGCTGACAGGCCACATTGGTGGCCGACAAGCTTCAGGGGTGGCTGGCAGGTGGCCGACGCCCTCCCCTTGCGGCCGACTAGTGGCCAGTGCCTCTCCACTAAGTCTTGATGCTATTTTGTGTCCTTGTTTTCCAAGAAGTGCAAAGAAAGTTCATTGTTGAGTTCAGATTGTCTCTATAGAATCTTAAAACCGTGTTTTCGGCACACGATGTTCATCACTTGTCAACATGAACGAGGTGTATCCTTTTTAAACATGCTATAACTCTTCTGAGAGGTAAATCGGAGGTTGCCACTGAATTTGTTTTTGTCAAATTCTGCTTTTGTTCCTTGCATAGAATATGCATTTTGTATTGTTGCATAGATATGCATTTCATATATACCCTGCATGCATGTCTTGCATCGGTTATGATTCACGTATAGAATATGCTTTCGTGCTCGTTTCATGCACAGAAAATGCTCTTGTTTTATGCATAGAACATGCTTTCAACATCATATCTTGGTTGTCTATCATGCATAGAACTTGCGTGGTTATTGTATCGCACTTGTTTAATTCTTTTCTTTCTTCCTTGGCCAACACAGACAAATGATATTGTATGTACGGTTCATTCGAAGAAACAAACGTTATTGAATGTATGGTTCATTCAGACGAATTCCGGTTAAGATCATTCATGTCTTGGTAAGAGAGCCTTCTCCTTTAACTCGTGCATCTATCGCACTCGTTTATCTTTGTGCATCTATCGCACTCCTTTAACTCGTGCCTCTATCGCACTCCTTTAACTCATGCATCTATCGCACATGTTTACCTTTGTGCATTTATCACACTCCTTTAACTCGTGCATCTATTGCACTTGTTCATCCTCATCCATCTATCGCACTCGTTCACTTTGGTGCATCTATCGCACACGCTTCTCTTTTACCTCGGGAGGTATGAAATATGCGCCTGAGTGATTGTTTCTCAGGACGCGTGAAACGCGGCCCTGGCTGGGTTTTACCTCAGGACGTACGAAGTACGCGCCCGAGTGGTTGTTTCTCAGGACGCGTGAAACGCCGCCCTGGTAGTTTTTACCTCGAGACATACAAAGTACGCACCTGATTGGTTGTTTCTTAGGACGTGTGAAACGCGGCGTTGGGTGGGTTTTACCTCGGGACACACGAAGTACGCACTCTATTGGTTGTTTCTTAGGACGCGTGAAATGCGGCCCTGGGCGTTTTTTACCTCGGGACGTACGAAGTACGCGCTTGAGTGGTTGTTTCTCGGGACGTGTGAAACACGGCCCCAGACGGTTATTTTTCTCAGTACGCGTGAAACGCAGCCCTAGACGGGTTTCATCTCGGAATGTATGAAGCACAAGCTAGAGCAGTTTTTGTGTTGTGTCTCGAGATACATGAAACGCAGACCCGATTGGTCTTCCTTGTTTCTCAGGGTGCGTGAAACGTAACCCTGAGCGGTGTTTTCTTTCATTTTCTCTTGTTTTGGCAAGGTTAGAATGTGTTTTATCTCTTGTATGAAAACCTGTGTTGGTTTTAAGCTTGAATTTGCTCATTTATTTGTCACTATCATATTTTTGCTAATTATACTTGTTATTTGCTTATTGCATCATCTCGTATGATCATAAGATTTCAAAATGACTGGCTTCGTGAAGCATATAAGTCCAACCTTCAAATTGTTTTGCATGCATATCATTTGCATCGCCTCTAAACTACGCTGGTTTGATTCCTTGCAAAAGGATATGTAGGTAGCCTACGAGCACAACCATTTATTTTCTATCTTGTTTGTTTGTCCAAGTCTTTCGGTCTTGTCAAAATGGGTCGTCTTCGAGCTATGACATTCACTCACGTCATTTCATGACTTCGAGTTCTGTCAAAGAGGGGCAACCGTAGACACCCCATTTTGACGGTTGTTACGACTTGGACGTCCTTGCATGCACACCCGTTGATTATGATTACATTTGCTCACCAAGTGCTCGAAGTCCTCGGCAGAATGCCACAGCTTTGAGCCTTGCACCCCTGTCACCTTGTTTTTGACCAAAACCTTGATGTTTCAAGCCTAAACCTTCTGGTAACCTATCGGCCACCACCATGGGCTGTCGGCCATGTCTTCTAGTTGTTGGCCATTCGTGTGGCCAGTCGGCCACTAGTGGTGGCCGGTTGGCTACCAGTGGTGGCTGACGACCATCAGTGTGTTTTGTAGATATTTTATGCCAGCTGTGTCAACTGTTTGCACAGATACATGCATCTATACCCACATGTAGGGCTAGATCTCCTTGTATGGAATTCATGTTTTCTATATATATGGGGGCTTCTCCCCTATTTTTGAGGGTTAGAATTTTTGGAATAAAAATCTCTCTCTCTACTTTTTTTCTTCTCTCTCTCTTTTGCAAATTTGTGCATATTAGTCTACACACACTACACTTTTGCCTACATCTCCTTAACCAAAATTGATCATCTTTGAGCTGAGGTTCCTTGAGGCCTTCTTGGAGCTCTTGAAGGTGGTTTTGGCTTGAATTATTGCCTAAAGTTGATCTTTGCTTCAAGAGGTATAATACTTTCCTTTCTATCTTGCTTTGTATACTTGTTTTTCTCTCTTTTTTCCACTACTTTTGGGTTGTTTTTGGGCTGTAAAAAAACCCTATTTTTGTGGAGTGAAATTGGTGGTTAGACGCCATTTAAGGTTAGGGGGTGGTTCACTCTTCTTCATTCCTTGCTCATAAGGCTTTTCCATCTTTGTTTTCCACTTTCAAACCATCTTTTTTTGGGCCTTTAAATACTGAATTTCAGAGTATTTTCAATGGTGAAAATCATGTTTTGAAGTCCAAATTTGGAGGGCTTAGCCTCCCCTCCTTGTGCCTTGTTTGCTGGCCTAGTTAGCTCTATGTGTTAGCTTATTTTTATAGCCTTTTATAGCTTAATTCCACCAAGTTTTAACCTCTATTTTAGACTTTTTTAACTCTATTTTGGGTTGGTTAAGTCATTTGAGTCTTGTTTTGCAGGCCTCTAGTATGAGTGTCCTCACAAGCTTGGTGTTTTAGGCCTTTGGACACCACTTGTTTGAGTTGATTGCCATGTTTTAGTGCTTTTCTCACTTAATATCTGCACTATTAATCTCTGTAACCTCTCATTTTTTGACTTTTTCATTTGCTTTGAGAGTTGTTTCAACCTTGGGATGGTGTAAGCTTGAGATTGAGGTCCATGCTCAATCGTTTAATCCTCTTTTGGCGGTTCATTACCAATGGCATGACACCTTTCTCTTGTCTTAAACTACCCCTTGTTTGACATTTCCTTATCTTTTAGAGGACTTGCTCACCAATAGACTTAATTGGTTAAGGAATGATTAGTAATCTAAAATGAGTAACTAAAAAGTTGCAACTAAAATGGTGCAAGAAAAGAATTATCTTGTGTTTTGGTCTGCTCAATCGGACGTTAATTGAACACGAGGAAAATTGAGACATTTCATACTCAAAGTGATGAAATGTGCCATGTTTCCAAAGTCTCCATTGCCCTTGATCATGCATGATAGGGTGAAGGCTCTTGGTCTTATTTGTGCATTTATTGAACTTGTGCATCTTAGTTCTTTAGCCAGCATGCAATGAAATTGCTTGATTGATGGTTTAAGAGCTAAGTATATCACTCCTTTGAGATGTTTTGATGATAAGGAGGGGTGCACAGTATAAATAACCCTTGAGAAATACACTGTCCCACTCTGTTTACTCTCTGTTGTAGCAAGGAAGTTCAAATCAACAGTGGCCGACAGGCCACCATTAGTGGCCGGCTAACCATCTGCAGTGGCCAACTGGCCCCCTGTCGGCCACTAGTGAATTTTGAGCAGAATGCTTGTGAAGTAGAGCAGAGTTGGTCTAGAGGTGGAAAACCAATGCAAAGGTTGTGCAACAGAGGCTTTCAGAGGCAGACAGTAGATGTTCTTCGGGTGAAAACCGAGCATGCATGGGTCTCCCTCGCTTCCCAGACTAGTTTACTAGTTTAATTAGTGACTTTGTGGTTAATTAATTAGTTGTAGCTAATTAGTTTGTTTTGTACTAATTTAATTAGTTTAGATTAATTAAATTAGTTTGTATTGTAATATTTAATTAGCTTAGAAGTAGTTAATTATTTATTCATTTGATTTGTAATAATTAGTTAAGTAGTTTAGCTTAGCTAGTTTATTCATTTGGACTCCCCTTCAAGAGAGCGCAATGTACTAATGTGTATGTCTTCCAACCCCACGTCTTTCTCCCTTTTATTTATCCGCTTTTGATGGTTAGATTAGGGACATCACGTTTCAATTAGTATATCGCATGTTTGCATCTATTCATTTGTATTGTATGCACCAAGGCTCGGTTCATCATTCTAATTACATTGTCATTTTAATACATTCTTTGAATACGTGCTTAGATTGCTTGCTATCAAATTGAATTCATATGCCATATTAGTAGTCGAGCCTATTAATTACGTATCGCATGTGTTGCATTAGTCATATTGCATAAGTTAGGAATCATGCATTTTTCTAACTCATATCTTTGGCTTGGAGTACTAGGTGAGTTTTTAGTGCTTTAGCATACTTGCACTAGTGTGAGTGATTGCCATAACTAGCATGCTTGCCATAAGGCTAAGTGCTTACTTGTTAAACTGTTTAAATGCCTGTAGATGAAGGCTTGTTGCTTGAATTGGAATGATTCAATAAATGTATGTTTAAGCCCACTTTGTCAAGTGGCAAATTCACAAGCTTTAAGCCCACTTTGTTAAGTGGCAAAATCAAACCCATTTCGAAAAACAAATATGAAATTGAATTGTTCCAATTCGGGCAAATTAGTCTATACCTTGTGTACGCGCATCACATAGTAAATGCTAGCCTAATAAACCAGAACAAAAGCATATAATGTTGATAAAAAATCATATCATGATTAGTAGAGGCTGATCTTTGATCGGGCGAGCGGGGGCGCTCAATCCATGAACCTTCCCCTCTCGTACCTAAGTTCCCGAGTCGAGACAATCTTGGTGATGACGGACACGTGGCCTTGTAGCTCAACTTTTTCGTGCCCCACTTTCAGGAACTCAAAAATAAGCCCTACAGTTCGGACTCCCTCAGTTCTTAGTGTAATCTCACAAGTGCAGTGTGAAACAGATAAACACCAAAGATTCTAAATCTGGCAAATCGTTTGGAAAATTGATTTTGAATCAAAAATGCCAAAATTGGACTGCTTTGCCAGATACAGAGTCGCCACCTAAATATTTTATTTTGGAGAAATTTAGGAAACCCATGACTCATGCCAAAGGCCACGTGTCCATCATCATCAATATTGTCTCGGCTCCGGAACTTAGGTACAAGAGGGGAAGGTCATGAATTGAACACCCCCGCTCGCCCGATCAAAGATCGGCCTCTACTAATAATGATATGATTTTAACAACATTATGTGCTCCAGTTCGGGTTTATTAGGTAACATTACTATGTGATGCGCACAAGCAAGTATAGACTAGTTTGTTTGAATTGGAACAACTCAATTTCATGTTCATTTTTCGAAAAGGTTTGATTTTTCCACTCAACAAAGTGGGCTTAAAGTTTGTGAATTTGCCACTTGACAAAGTGGGCTTAAACGTACATTCATTGAATCATTCCAATTCAAACAATAAGCCTTCATCGACAGGCACTCAAATAGTTTAACAAGTAAACATTTAGCCTCATGGCAAGCATGCTAGTCATGGCAGTCGCTCATACTCATGCAAGTATGCTAAAGCGTTAAAAACTCACCTAGTACTCCAAGCTAAGATAAAACAAAGAGTTAGAAAAATGCATGATTTTTAACTAAACAAAATGTCTAATGCAACACATGCGATATGCAATTAAATAGGCTTGACTACTAAGCACGTATTCAAAGAAGTATTGAAATGACAATGCAGCTTGAATGATGCGCCGAGCCTCAATGCATGCAATACAAGATGAATGGATGCGAGCATAAGGTATGCTAATTGAATCATGTCCCTAATCTAACCTTCAAAAGTGGATAAATAAAAGGGAGAAAGACGTGGTATTGGAAAACATACACATTATTACAACATGCTCTCACGAAGGAGAGTTCAAATGAATAGAAGCTAACTAGCAACTAATTAAAGCTAAGCTAATGAAGCTAATTATTACAAACCGAATAAATAGCTAAACTAATTAACTAATTATTACAACACTTGAATTAATTAACTAACTCTAAGCTAAGAATTTAACTAGGCTAAGCTAATTAAATATTACAACATAAACTAATTTAATTAATCAAAACTAATTAAATAAGTAAACTAATTAGCTACAACTAATTAAACTAATTAACTAGTCCCAGGAGTGAGATAGGCTCATGCATGCTCGGTTTCCAGCCGAAGAACATCCACTGTCTGCTGCTGTATGCCTCTGTTGCACCACTCTTACACTTTTTTCCTTCCCCAGATCAACTCTGCCACTCTTCACAAGCACACTGCTCAAAATTCATTGGTGGTCAGCAGGCCAGAAGTGGTGGCTGGCAGGCCACAATTAAGGGGTTGTCATTCAACTGTGATGGCCTACCAGCCAGTAGTAGTGGCCGGCCGGCCATTGATGATGCACCATTTCTTTTGCTGCAACAGAGAGCAAACAGGGCAAAGAGAGGGTACTCTCACAGGTTCTTTGTACTGTGTATCTCTCCTTATCATCAAAACATCTCAAATGAGTGATACACTTAGTCCTCAAACCATCAATCAAGAAATTTCATTGCATGATGCTAAGGAACCAAGATGAACAAGTTAATAAATGCACAAAAAAGGCCATCACCCTATCATGCATGATCAAGGGCAATGGAGACCTAGGAAACTTGGCACATTTCATTACTTTGAGTATGAAATGCCCCAATTTTCCTTGTGTTCAATTAATGTCCGATTGAACACATCAAAACACAACCAAATCTTATCTTGCACAATTTTAGTTTCCATTTTTGTTTACCCATTTTAACTTACCATTCCATTCTTTAACCAATTAAGTCCATTGGTGAGAAGTCTTCTAAAGAGAAGGAAGTGTCAAACAAGGGGTAGTTTAAGGCAAGAGAGATGTGTCATGCCGTTGATAATGAACCCTCAAAAGAGAATTAAACCATTAAACATGAACCTCAATCTCAAGTTAAACTATCCTAAGGTTGAAACAACCTTCAAAGCAAATAAAAAGTCAAGAAATGAGGGAGGTTGCAGGGATTAATAAGTGCTGAAATTAAATAAGAAAAGCACTAAAACATGCAATCAACTCAAACAAGTGGTGCCTAAAGGCCTAAAACACCAAGCTTGTGAGGGCTATTACACTAGAGGCATGCAAAACAAGACTCAAATACAACAACCAACCAAAAATAGAGACAAAATAGTTCAAAATAGAGCCTAAAACATGCTGGAATTATGCTACAAATGGCTAGAAAAATAAACTAACACATAGAGCTAACTAGGCTAGCAAACAAGACACAAGGAGGGGAGGCTAACTCCTCCAATTTTGGACATCAAAACATGATTTTTACCATTGAAAATACTCTAAATTTCAGTGTTCAAAAGCTCAAAAAAAGATAGTTTGAAAGTGGGAAACAAAGGTGGAAAGGCCTAACAAACAAGGAAGAAAGAAAGGTGAGATACCCCCCTAAGCTTAAATGGCCTAGAACACCAATTTCAGCCCACAAAAACGAAGTTTTTAATGGCCCAAAAACATCCCCAAAACAGTAGGAATAGATAGAAAAACAAGTATACAAAGAAAGCTTAAAAGGGGAGTAGTATACCTCTTGAATCAAAGATAAACTTTAGGCACTAATTCAAGCCAAAACCAACTTCAAGAGCTCCAAGAAGGCTTCAAGGGACCTCAGCTCAAAGATGATCAACTTTGGTTGAGGAGGTGTAGGCAAAAGTGTAGTGTATCTAAGCTAATGTGCACAAATTTGCAAGAGAGAGAGAGAGAAATGTAGAGAGAGAGAGAGAGAGAGAGAGAGAGATTTTTGTTCCAAATTTTCTAACCCTCAAAAATGGGGGAGGAGACCCCATATATATAGAGAAAACATGCATTTGGCTAAGAGAAATCCCTCCATACATGTGCAGGGAAATGAAGCTAATTGTGGTAACAGCTGGAACAGTTGTCACCAAAATATCTGAAAAAAGACACTGGTGGCCGGCAGGCCACCAATAATGGCCTATAGGCCACACCATTGACTGTCAAGGCACAAGGGTGGCCGGCAGGGCACAATTGGTTGCCGGCAGCCCCAAACAGTGGCCGGCTGGACACCAGGGGTTGCAGGCTTGAAGGCTTTGGTCCAAAACAGGGTACATAATGGATAGGGTTTGAAGGCTCAAAGACATGGCATTCCGCCGAGGACTTCGGGCACTAAAACGAGCACAAATAGTCACAATCGTTGAGTGCACAAATAATGACGTCCAAGTCTTGAGGACGGTAATAACTGGGCTGTTTGCAGTTGCCCCTCTTTGACAGAACTCGGAAGTCATGAAATGACGTGAGTGAATGTCAAAGCTCGAAGACGACCCATTTTGACAAGGCTGAAAGACTTAGACAAGAAAACAAGAATGAAAATAAATGGTTGCACCCGCAGGCTGCCCACGTATCCCTTTCCAAGGAATCAAACCAGCATAGTTCTAGGGTGATGTGCAAATGATATGCAAAATGCAAGAACATAACTGATGATCATGCAATGAGGCTATACAAGGAAGCAAATGAATGCAAATGCAATGCAAAGAAAATGCCACATTTAAACAAACCGAAACAAGGTACAACAATTCTAATCATGAAAGGAAGTAAGTAAATAAACGCGCCACGTGTGAGAATCACGAGCCAAACCACATTTCATGCAAAAAGGATGTAAGAAAATTATGCAGGCTAAACTACGTGTTGCCTAGGAAAGGCAAAGGGCGACGTGACCATTGGGCGCACTCGAGGTCTCAACCGAGATCCTAACATGTTGCACGCGTGAGGAGGAAAGGGTGGTGTGAACATCGGGCACCCCCGAATATTTTTAACTGATTTGCAATCCTAACGCGTTGCACGCGAGAGGGAGAAGGGTGGTATGAACACCAGGCGCACCCGAATGCTTTTAACCGATTTGCAATCCTAACGCATTGCACGCGAGAGGAAGAAGGGTGGTCTGAACACTGGGCGCACCCGAATGTTTTTAACAGATTTGCAATCCTAACGCGTGGCACGTGAGAGGAGGAAGGGTGGTGTGAACATCAGGTGCACCCGAATGTTTTTAACCGATTGGAATCCTAACGCATTGCATGCGAGAGGAGGAAGGGGAGGTGTGAATATTGGGCGCACCAGAATGTTTTTAACGAATTAGAATCCTAATGCATTACACACGAGAGGAGGAAGGGTGGTGTGAACACCGGGCGCACCCGAATGTTTTTAACCGATTAGAATCTTAACGTGTTGCACGCGAGAGTAGGAAAGGTGTTGTGAACATCGGGCACACCCGAATGTTTTTAACTGATTGGAATCCTAATGCGTTGCACGTGAGACGAGGAAGGGTGGTGTGAACACTAGGCGCACCCGAATGTTTTTAACCGATTGGAATCCTAACGCGTTGAACACGAGAGGAGGTAGGGTGGAGTGAACACCGGGCGCACCCGAATGTTTTTAACCGATTGGAATCCTAACGCGTTGCACACAAGAGGAGGAAGGGTGGTGTGAACACCAGGCGTACCCGAATGTTTTTAACGGATTTGCAAAATGATGCGACCGGAATATGGCGCGGATGATTTTACCTGGAACTCCTCTGATTGAACCATACATATAATATCATGCACGTGTAAGAAATAAACTTAAGAAGTGCGATACCGTAAGAGTGCATGTTCTATGCAAGACAAACAACCGAGATACATGTTCCAGGCGAGAAACAAAAACTGAAGCATATTCTATGCATGATACAAGAGCGAAAGCATATTCTATGCATGAAACAAGAGTAAGAGTATATTCTATGCGTGCTTCATAACAGATGCAAGATGAGCATGCAATACCCGTGAAATGCATATCTTACGCAAGGAAGCAAAATGTATATTCATGCAACAACATGAAATGCATATTCTATGCGACAATAGAGAAGTGCATATTCTTGCAACAATAGAGAAATGCAGGTATGAAAGCATAATTTGACAAAAAAAAATTCAGTAGCAACTTCTATAGAGACAATTTGGTCCCAACAGTGAACAATCCCTTCAATTCTTGGAAACCAAGGACACAAAATAGCATCAGGACTTAGAGGGAAGGAATGGGCCACCTGCCGGCCATTGGAAAGGGTTGCTAGCCACCTACTGGCGTCAAAGAAGCCTAGCCGGCCACCCGTGACAGATTAAGGGTTTTTTGGTCTTTTGCGCACGAGTCTTTAAGTATAAGGCTTGGGGTCTCATTTCCTCATTACCCCATGCCCAAAATTTTTCACTCCCTCTCTCTAGGTGCTCCTTCTCTCTAGATCCACGCTTTCTATGTGTTTTCCAACACCCCATGCGAAGTTTATTCGCTAAACCCTATTTGTTTCCTCTGTTTTGAACTGATTGAAATTTGATTTCGGTGCTTTTTCTTGGAGTTTCACCACTCGAGGCTTGTTACCCTCGAGTTTCTCTCGGGTTTAGTGCATTTTTTTTAGGCTTTGACTTTTCTTTCCACTTTCTCTCTCCTAGGGTTTGACTTTTTCCAAGTTTGCCATTTTCCCAAGTTTTTCTTCATTTTTCACCACTTTCGCATCTTCTTTCCAAATGGTGGATGATCTACCCCATGACGGAGCTTCGTTCGAGTTTCCACCTCCAGCAGAGATGGAGGCCGAACCTGAGCCTGAGATATTATCGCTTGGAGTAAGCCCCTTTGATCCGGTGACATAACCATCCTTGGACACATGTGCTACCACTCGGGGGTATCAGGCACTTCAGATAATTCGCGTGACGTGCGCCGGAGGATCTCTTGCTACGGGAGTCGGACTCCAATTTGTCCCACAGCGTCATCGAGGTATACACTGTATTCTCATGCTTTCTTCCATTTTCATTGTATTTCTTGCTTTAACTGTATCCCTTGCTTCAACTGCATAGTTACACTACATTTCTTGCCTTAATCACACTCTTGCACTGTATTTCTTACTTTACCCTTCGTCTGCATGTTCTCATATCACTGTATATCATTGTTCTGACCACAGGAGAACTCTCACTTTATCAAGGGCCATAGAGCCACGTTAGCGAGAGACTGGTATATAGAGCTCCCTACTGGCGTACACCACATCATTGACGAGGTTGGCTTCAGCCTATTTTGCATTGGGCTCTCACGCCATATTGCAAGTCGATCATTTCTTGGCACATTGGTGGAGCGGTGGTGGGATACCACCAACCCCTTCAACTTCTCCACCGCCAGGGAGATGACGATGACTCCCTATGACTTCGCCATGCTCACGAGCGTAGAAGTAGGGGGTAATCTGATCCCTTACGATATGGACATGGGCGAGGGGGAGGCCGCTTGGGATACTTACTAGGAGCACGTCCACCTCTCTTTAGACCAGCCATGGTCCGATATAGCTGGTTTTCTGAGCACTTCTGAGGGAGAGAGCCGGAGACCCCAGCGGAGACTTAGCACTATGCCTGGGGCTTTTTGATGTTCCTCTTCGGTACCACCTTATTTGCGAACATGTGGAACACCGTAGGGCTGTATCTACTGAGCGCTTTGGTGGACTGACCTCAGGTCCAGCTCTATGACTGGGGAGGAGCTGGCCTTGCCACATTATATGGCTATATGAGCTCGACATCCTGCAAGAGGGGAGACTAGGAATGGCAACGGGGCGGGGCGGGGCCGGGGATCACACTCCCCGTCCCCGATCCCCGATGCTCGAATTTTCCCCGGCCCCGGCCCCGATCCCCGACGGGGACTCATAGCCCGGTCCCATCCCCGCCCCCGATCGGGGATCGGGGATCCCCGACCCCGAAAAATCCCCGATTTTTTTTTATCTATAAAAATCTATAAATAATGAACAATGAACATCTACATAGAACCAATGACGGAGATCAACAGATATATATATAGATATATATAATCAGATATATATCATCTACACAGAACCAATAAATTTATCATCATAGATATATATATATATATATAATCAGATATATTTGTATAAACAGATCTATATAGTCATATATATATAATATACATATATGTAAACCCTAGATCCAACCCAGATACGGAGGAGCTCGGCAAAGATCAGCGGCAATGACGGAGATCAACCCAGATATGAGATCTGAGATCTGTGTATCTGTGAGATCAACACAGATCTGAGAAAGAGAGAGTGGTGACTGCGATTGCGACGATGGCCACGATCTGTGACGGTGGAGAGGTGCGAGAGTAGAGAGAAGCATCGCGGAGGCATGGCATCGCAGACAGTGATGGAGGCACTGAGGAGGCACTGTGTATCTGCGAGAGTGAGAGAGAGTAGAGAGAAGCGAAGGAGAGGCACTGTGTATGAGAGAGAGAGAGAGAGAGAGAGGAGAGAAACAGTTTGTGTCCAAGCCCTAACACAATACACATATATTATATATATAAACGGGGGTATATTAGTAATTTCATATCGGGGAACCGGGGCGGGGATCGGGATCGGGGATCGGGGCCGGGGCGGGGCTTGAACACTGATCACCGTCCCCGGCCCCGAACAGATCGGGGATTGATTTTCAAATACCGTCCCCTCCCCGTCGGGGGTATTTTTCGGGGAAAAACCGCTAAAATCGGAGTCGGGGTCGGGGATCCCCATCGGGCCGGTTTCAAATTGCCATCCCTAGGGGAGACAGGGTCGGAGGCTATTGGCGAGCCTGGGTGGTATGCTTTACATTTCTACTTTAAATTTTCTATCTTCCATTTCTGTGCTTTCTGCTTTGCACTTTATGTACACTGCATACTGCATTGTTTACCTCTATACTCTGCGCTTTCTGCATCGCACATTCTACATTCTCTACATCTGTACTCTCTGTACACTATACTACACATTCTGCTTTCTGCATTCTACATTCTTTGTATTCTCTGTGTCTATACACTGTATACACACTCTACTTTCTACATTATGCATTCTCTGTATCTATACACTGCATACACATTCTGCTTTCTCTGTATCTCTACAGTGCATACACATTCTGCTTTCTACTTTCTGCTTTCTGCATTCTGCATTCTCTGTATCTCTACACTGTATACTCACTGTTGCCTTTTCCTTGCAGCTTTGGGTATATGCATATTTCCCGACCCTTGCTCCGAAGCCGGAGGTGGAGATGTCCCTTATTGTGCCATACTCTCATCGGTACGACGACAGATGCCTGCGGAGGACCTGAGAGACCTTCTCATTCTTCTACCGATACTTCGACACAGTAGCTGTGGGGGAGGTAATCCAAACTCACAGTTAGTTTTGCTTTATCAACAACTGACAACGACTAACAATCTGTATATCCCCTATTTTCAGATCGCTTGGTAGCCTTGGGCGATGATGCCGACTGGAGTTAGGGACCATTATGCTAGTGCTTACGAGGCCTCCCGTTTTTTACTTCTACTAGAGGGCCCAATTTGCTAAGCCTGGTTCCTAGGCAAGCGATTCATGCACCAGACCATGGGTTTGGCTGAGCCGGTAGTTCCCATGCTGCCTCCAGCATCCATGAAGAACACGGAGAGCCTCTGCTTTTAGGAGATGATCCAGTTCGCGGAGGGCTTGGATACTGACTACTTCCACGAGGAGGGGGATTATTCGATATTCATTCAGACATACCTCATGCCTCCCTTGATGGGTGCTTGTGCAGGCACAGCAATAGGTGCCCCTATAGCAGGTAGGACTTGGGTGATGAGGGCCAGGACTAAAAGGGTTCCTCCAGCTGGATAGGCTACCGGTTAGCCAGAGATCCCGACCATGCTAACATGTTGGAGGCTGGTCGGGACGTCATATCAGATTTCGATTGAGCCAGCGAAGGCCGGACATAGATACGTCTGAGCTCACGGCGTACTTCCGGTATGTGCCACATTTTCCTCAGATTTCTATTTTCTTTCCGATATTTGTTCCTTCTAGATACTGATCATTCCCAATACATCTACAAGCACCCCCGAGATACACCGAGGGACTACTCGAGCTAATAGCTTCGTTCGAGAGCATGATACTGAGGAGGGAGGCACTACTTAGTCTTCATGGCATCCAGGTATTTTCCTTTATTCTTTACCCACATTTTAGTATTCTCCACACTGTTGTGCACATCATTCTTACTAAAGCATTGATATTCATATCATAGTATGCATTTTTCCCCTTATCGTATCACACTGATATGCTACCCTGACACACTGTACTATACTATACTCACACTATATCTGGCTCATTGCATTCTACTATTTTCATCATACTGTATCTGCAATTATACATTGTATATGATATGCCAATATTGCATCTTTTCAAGTTCCAGCCATATCGAGAGCACTAGTGGCGACGACTGTGCCTGTACCATCACCACCTCCTCCAACAGGATAGAGGAGAGAGAGACGGGCCCCAGCACGCAGCCGAGGGGAACGTCGTGGTCGAGGCTGGAAGAGCCCTTCGCAGCCAGTGATGATGATGCTGAGACCATTGACTCTGAGGAGGCAGTGATTCCGTAGTCTGAGTCCTCCAAAGATGGGGATCATGGTGACTCGAGATTTGAGAGTGAAGGTAATACTGAGTCAGGCTCTAGAGCAGAGAGCGGCAATGATTTCGGTTCTGGCTCCAGTTCAGGGTTTGTTTCAGATAGTGACACTGATGGAGACAACTTTGAGTCTCCAGCCAATAAGAGGACGAAGAAGGCCTCTCGAGCCGGAGATGACTGGCGCTGATTTATTTGTACTTTGCTTAGTTTCTTTTTGTTAATAACATTAGCACATGTATAGCTTTAGGAAGTTTTGTTTTGCTGTAAAACTTGTACTCTTCTTTTGTAAAAAGCCATGATCGAAATAAAACCGGCAGTTTTATGAAAAATGTGTTGTCATTTTTTTGCATCATGAGCACCATATATGCATTAAATGCATAGGGAATTGAAATTGCCAAGAGTGTTTGATTAAACCAAGATGCTTAATCGGGTAACGAACCAACCAACAACTAAAATACAAAATGCAATATACAACTCGATAAGCAACACAATAACAACTTGATAAACAAAACAACTCAAACACAACTCGACAAGCTTGTTAAAAAAAAAAAAAAGGATTCAAAACAAGACCACCAAAAACACGAAAGACAAAACAAAACACAAGCTACCTCCACTTTTTAGCACACAGGTGGACAGCAGGCCAGATGGGAGGTTGCTGGCCAGAGGAGAAAGGATGCCGGCCACCAACAGTGGCCTGCTGGCCATTAGTAGTGGCCTGCCAGCCACCAATGCACAGAACCTCCATTTTGTTGATAGCTGTCTTCCACTCACTGCCTTATCTTCTACAAAAGGTTGAGCATCGTAATTTCTTCATTTCAGCTGCAAATTCTTCACAAATGGAGCCATTTTTTGCCAAATAACTCTCGAATTGGATCGCGACTTTAGACGGCTCAAAAAATGTGAATTTTTGGGGTTTCGGCATAAATGCACTTTTCCCGCTGAGCCATTCTCCACTTTGTTTTCTATTCCTTCATGCCGCGGCTAGATGTTGGAACCCGATTACACATGTCTTTAGCTTTGGGGGATAAAAGATATGCCCCACAATTGAAGAATTTCAGGTGCTAACAAAATCCTGACGTGATGAGGAAATCATAGCTCAGCCCCGTTTTGACCACATCTAAGCTTTGGGACGGATATGTGGGCTCACTTTACATGAGGCTCAATCTTTGGTTCACAACGGAGAGCTGGATATTCTCAGCCTGACTGCGGCATCCTTCTTTGGTAGGGTTTTAGGCAACAGGCCCTTTGCTTATGTATGCTGGCTCATTTCCTTCTTGCCCCTAGTTTTGGCTGGTCTCGCATTCGGCTAATTGAAGTAGCCCAAGGTTTGAAAGAAGGTAAGAGTTGCATTGGATTGGTGTTGGCCGAGACATTGATGGGCTTAGATGCCTTCCATCAGCGAGATACTACCAAATTCGCAGGGAGTCCACTACTTCTTCAGGAATTGTTTTCCACCCTCTCTCATATGTGTTTCTCACATCGTTCGGCATTCGTGCTCTATTTTTCTCTGAAAGCCCTTTTTCTCATTTTTCTCACAACAGACATCTCTCTATTCTTTAATCTCTCTTTTCTTTCATCCTTTCCTGGATATGGCTTATGGACAAGTTGAAGGTAGTGGACTCTTGCCCCGTATACTCAACTCGAGCGTATTTCTTCTACCAACAGCTAGTGGATTTCCTGAATGAGGGAAGGTGGTGCCACTGGATGTGCAACAGGTCTACTTCTGGCATTGTTTGGTGTTGCCCCTAGCTTAAACTGACCGAAATGAGCTACAACATGACTCAGTAACCTGGTATTCAGTTGATTGGCTTGACATACTGTGTATTCTACTTTCCGTTCTGGTTGAAGCATCAGTTTGGACATGATCAGACTTGCCCAGAGGAGGGGGTAGAGTACCCGGTTTCATTTCCCATCTGATGTTCACATTTGGCTAGGTACTCACTACTTGGAAGACGAGAGAGCTTTTGTTCCCCTATCCCTAGTTTCAACTGCGTCCTTTCTGGTGAGTGCCTGGATTGGCTCGAAGATGAGGCACAAACCGGGCCCACTTTGGCATCAGAAGCTTCCATAAGCACAAGCGGGGGACGCAGGAGCACCTGACTCATCTATGCCCCTAGTTTATTACTTTGATCTTACTTTTCAAGTTTTATGAATGTAATAAAAGTAACTTTGATTTGTATCGAGAGTTGGAGAACTTTGTATTGAAATCAATGAAATTAAAGTTGTGAACACTGAAAATTTTCCTTTTCGTCCAAAAATGATCTAAGTTGTAAAAAGTAAAATTTGAACAAAATCAACCTTTATCAAAACTTTTCAAAACCATTTTCAAAAAGGATCACCACTTGACACGCATGGAATCAATCCTCGAGATGTATGACCCCGAATCCAAATATCACAAATTTTCCCTTGACTGAATAACACTGCTCAGCACTGTAACCAATTCTTCTTTCAGAGTGAGGATCACGACTGAACTTTCAGATAAAGAACAGACAAAGATGACCTAATCAGATACATGTACAGAATAGTTGATTTGCAGGTGTTTATGGCCAGACTTCAGAATGAAGTTCTCTACGTATCCTGTGGATGGGAATCAGGCCTTACGTAGTTCGGTTCGGGTTCAGTCGAGTATTAACTCTCTCCTTTTACGCTCTAACTTTTACCAAAGCCGTCCTTTAGAGTTTTCAACCTTGCGAGCTCAGTTTTTCTTTATTTCCAATTTTTCATACTCTAATTTTTGCCTAGGTCACCCTTATGAGCTTTCGGTCTAGCGAGCCTCTCAAGGCTAGTATTTCTTCAGCTTGTCCATGTTGATCGGTTGGGAAAATTCTAGGCCATCCAGGTCCATGAGAATAACAGATCCACCCAATTAGATAGTTTTGATGATGTATGGACCAGTCCAATTGGGTCTAAACTTGCCCCTAGGGTCATGGATGGGAGCTCGGTTGTCTTTCAGCACCAAATTCCCTTCTTTGAGATGCTGGGACTTAACCTTCTTGTTAAAAGCCCTGGCAATCCAGCGTTGATAACCATGAACATTGTACAATGATTTCAGCCTTCTCTTATCAAACAACATTAGCTCTTCAAACCTTCTCTGTTACCAGTCTGCCTCTGCTATTTGACACTTGGCAATAACTCGCAGCGACAGGATTTCTATTTCGATTGGCAGAATAGCTTCCATTCCATAGACAAGAGAATAAGGAGTTCCCACTGTGCGAATGGAAATTTGTCTGGCTAGTCCCTATAGGTCTTAACCATTTTGTACAAAATATGCTTGATATTCTTGTTGGTGGCCTCAACAACTCCGTTGGTTTGCGGCTAGTAAGTAGATGACTTATAAAAAGTCACGTTGTATTTCTCCAACAAGTCAATCATTTATTTCTTGAAGTGGGATCCATTATCCGAAATGATCTCGTTTGGGTCCCCATAACGGCAAATGATGTTGTTTCAGGTGAACTTAGCCACATGCGCTGCTTTCAACATTGCATAAGACTGAGCTTCCCCCCACTTTGTAAAATAATCAATTAGCACCAGAATGTATTCATGCCCATTCGACCCTTTTAGTGTAACCGCCCCAATGACATCAATTCCCCAGTCTGAGAAAGGCCATAGCAAAGTCATGTTGTATAACTTTGACGGCGGGATATTCATGTGATTAGCATGAATTTGGCGTTTGTGGCATTGTCGAACAAAACCAATACAGTCCTCCTCCATAATAGACCAGTAGTAACCTTGCCTGAGAATCTTCCGGGCTAACATTACTATGTTCATGGGTACTCCGCACTCTTCCCCATGGATGGCCTCTATTAGGCGTTTTGATTCCTCTGTTTCGACACACAACTTGTGCATTCCCAGATGACCCCTTTTGTACAGTTTACCTTCATAGATGATAAATTGAACGACCATCTGCCATATTGTCCTCTTATCTTTGGCTTTTGTCCCTGGTGGATAAACGTCCTTTTTTAAGAAGTTTCAGATATCATAAAGCCAAGGGTTTTGATCTTGTGCTTCACCTATTGTGGCGATAGTCTCGTAGGCCGGCGTATACCTCTACTCAATGATGATCGGACCTATCCGGACTCCAAGCAGGATGTCTATCATGGATGATAGAGTTGATAAGGCGTCAGCGAACTTGTTATTCTCTCTTAATAGATGCGTGAAAGTTAGCTTTTCAAACCTAGGAATCAGAACGTCCAGGGTTTGGTGATAAATCTTCATCTTTTCTTCTTTGACTTTCCAGTCACCATTTGCTTGAGACACAACTAGGTTCGAGTCCCTGATGACGTCTAACCTTTTTGTCTCTAGATCTAGGGCAGCTTCCAAAACAGCGATACACACCTCGTATTCCGCTTCGTTGTTGGATAATTTGAACCGGAGTTTGAAGGCTAAAGGTATATGGGAATTGTCGGGTGCTATCAGCAACACACCTATCCTATAACCGTAATGGTTAGACGCTCTGTCAAAGTACATTGTCCAAATCTCTTCTTCGACTTGCCGAATAGCTTCATCTGGGAATAGGTATTCTACCGCTTCATCCCCTTCTACTGGGTGATCTGCCAAGAACTCCGCCACTGCTCTCCCCTTGACTGACTTGCGAGTGACATACTTCAGATCAAATTCGGAAAGAAGAAGTAACCAATGGGCTAGCCTACCCATAAGCGCTAGTTTCTCAAAGAGATATTTGATGGGAACTAATCTCAAAACCAGAATTACGGAGTGAGCTAACAAGTAGTGCCTCAACTTCCTGGTAGCCCATACCAAGGCTAAGCAAGCTTTCTCCAACGGAGTGTAGCGGGCCTCATAATCCAGCATTTTATTGCTCAAATAGTAAATGGCTTTCTCCACCTTATCCTTAGATTCCTGAGCAAGCATGTATCCCATAGTTGTGTCCGTTACTGACAGATACAAAATCAAGGGCTTCCCTCGCTCTGATGGTGACAACCCGGGCAGATTTTGAAGGTATTGCTTGATCTGCTCAAAAGCGAATTAACATCGATCATCCCATCGGAATTTCTTTCCTTTCTTCAGGAGACCAAAAAGTCGTTCACAAGCCAAGGTTAATTTAGAAATAAACCATCTTATGAATTACACTTTACCCAGAAAGCCTCACACCTCATTTTCAGTTCTTGGTGGTGGCATTTTTAGGTTGGCCTTGATTTTGGAAGGATCTACCTTGATGCCCCTCTGTGTAATCAAGAAACCCAGTATTTTCCCTGCTGTGATGCCGAAAGTACATTTCTGTAGATTCAACCTCAGTCTGTATTCTCTAATCCGTTGAAATAATTTCTTCAAGGCGGTGTAGTGGCCTTCTCTTTCTTTGGACTCGACAATCATGTCATCCGCGTACATCTCGACTTCTTTATGGATCATATCATGAAGAATTGTGGTTGCAACCCTTTGATAGGTAGCCCCGATATTCTTCAGCCCAAACGGCATCACCCGATAGTAGTAGGTTCCCCACGGTGTAGTGAAGGCGATTTTCTCTCTGTCCTAGGGCGCTATCAGAATCTGGTTATACCCGGAAAATCCATCTATGAAGGAGAGCAATGCATGACCCGCGGTGAAGTCCACCAATTCATCAATATGTGGTAGGGAAAAATCATCCTTCGGACTAGCCTTATTTAGATCCCTGAAGTCAACACAGACTCTAATTCTGCCATCCTTCTTCGGGACTAGAACAATGTTGGCCAACCACGTTGGATACTCAGACACAAGCAAGAACCCTGCCTCAATCTGTTTGGTAACTTCTTCCTTAATCTTCAAAGCCTAATCCGGACATATTCTCCGCAACTTCTATTTGACGGGTCGGGCCTCGGGGTCAAGAGAGATCTGATGCTGCAAAATCTCAGGATCAATTCCAGGCATGTCTTCGTAGTACCACGCAAAAACATCTTTGAAATCTTTTAATAAAGCGACTAAGCGCTCACACTTTTCTGAAGACAACGTGGACCCGATCTAGACCAGATGCGGATCCTTCTCAGTACCCACATTAAAAGCAATAATTTCATCAGCAAGGGGTTTTGCAAGCCTCTCCTCCTCTCAATTAATCAAAATTTTTAAAACCAGAGGAATTCCTTCCTCTTCGTTTTCATGAAAACTTTGAAAATCTTGATCAATGCAATAAACAAGCGGCACAGAGAAATACTCAGAATCTACAGTGGCATTCTCATTCACAAAGTTCAGCTCATCCAGCTCTTCGGTTACAACCGACTCAAAAGCATCCGAGTTATCACCCCCAAGAATACCAAACTCGGACTTAGAAGAACAGGAATCTGATTCCGACTCCACAAACTTTGTGAAATGAGATTCTGGTTCACTACTCGACACAGAACTACTAGACAAGTAGCCCTCCTCCAGGCTCCCTGTGCACGTCTGAGTGTCGTATCTTTTTGTTTTATCTCGATTCTTGTTTTGAGTCGTTTCGAGTGTTACTCGATGTGTCTAGGTTGTGTGCCTTCTATTTCCTTGTTGAGTCGTTTTGCTGTGTTCAGTCGTAGGCTCAATACTTGGTCGAAAACTCATCTCTCAATTTCAAAAATAAAATCGTTTTGCGCTCCGAGTGGGGTTAGAAAATTTGTTCTTCAAGCCTCAAGATCCATATCTCCCTCCATCCTTCTCATTTCCCTAAAAAACCTTAAGTCCTACACCTTGTTTTCTTCATCACCACCAAGCTCTACCATCACCACTTCATTTCCAGCAACAAGGAGAGCTTCTCAAAGGCTAAAGGAGCTGCAAATTGGTCCAAGAAGCAACAAAAGCTTTGGTCTTCAAGGGTGAATAACATTTCTCCTCTTTTGACCCTTTTTCTTGATCCATTTGTAAGCCCCATATGCTTTTTGTTTCAAGCTCCGGCCCTAACTGAAAGCGGCCCTCTTTTGAGCTCATCTTCACTTTTCATTAAGGGCTCAACCCTGTTTGAGCCCTCCATGATGCACTTGCTTCATTGATCCTCTTATATGTCATAATCTTGCATGCTTTTTTTGGCCCATGAGTAATCTGTTTTTGAGCATGATGTAATCTGTGAATGTGCTTATTTTGGGCCCTTCTTCAACATTGTTGAAGGGCCCCTCACCATTTGATGCCTCCATGTGCCACTTGTAGTTATATCCCTTATTTGGCCCCATTTTTGCATAAATTGGCAGCCCCCTTTACTTTTGTTTTTGGCCATTTTACAGTTCTGGAAATAGTCTTTTTTTGGCCTATACTTCATGTTTCATTAACAATATTTTTCTGTTTGGTGAATATTTTGCATGCTTCATGTTATAGCCTCTTTTGAGCCTTATTTTGCATTGCATTTATAGCATGTTTGTATACTGTTTTTGGGTTTTTACAGTTCTGGAAATATGCTTATTTTTGGTCCCTCTTCAATGTTGTAGAAGGGAATTTTTCAGTTTGGGCGTTGCATATACCACTTACCTCTTTGGCCACCTTTTGGCCCTTTTTCTTGCATAAGAACTTAGCCTTGTCTATGATTGTTTTTAGGTTTTTTACAGTTCTGAAAATATGCTTATTTTTGGCCCCTCTTCAATGTTGTTGAAGGGCCCGAACCTGTTTGGGGACAGCAGCTGTGAGTTGCTTCTTTATCTCCCTTTTAATCCCCATTTTTGCATGCTTGTTTTGCTCTGTTTTGTCCACTGTTTGGCCATGCTTTAAATTGGAAAAGTTCTCATTTTGGGACTTCCTTGCTTCTGCATTTACATTCCATGTACCAATTTTGCATATTTGGTATAGCTATAGGCCATTTCGGGTGCCAAAATTCATGTTTCGGGACTATTCCCTGCATCGGGTGTGTTTTCGCCTCATTTCGGGGCTGTTTTCCCCCACATTTCAGCGCTTAAATTCTATTACCATGTTTGCATATCATTTCCCATGCCATAGTTCGCATTTTTGCATTGCCTCGGTTTGCGTGCCCGTGTGCATGCATTTCGAGGCACTTCATTTTCATCTATCGGCATCTTATGTGAGTACGGCTGAGGCTCTCTCATGTTAGTATAAGTCCATGTTAGCATGCCTATATGTCATTTCCATGCCATTGCATTGCGTATGCCATTGCCTCGGTTTGCGTGCCTGTGTGCACGCATTTCGAGGCACTTCATTTTCGTCCACCGGCATCCTATGTGAGTGTGGCTGAGGCTCTCTCATGTTAGTGTAAGCCCATATCACATTTCCATATCATTTACATTGCGTATGCCATTGCCTCGGTTTGTGTGCCTGTGTGCACGCATTTCGAGGCATCTCATTTTTCCAGCATAGTGCATACTAGGTTGTATCTTAGATCGCATTCTGTCATTTTCTCAGTTTGCGTGCCCATGTGCACGCATTTCGAGGCATCTCATTTTCATAACATTATGTATGTTAGGATTGTATCTTAGTCGCATTTCATGCATGTCATGCATATTGCATCATGTTCGGTATAGGAGTTAGCCCAAGCACGGGAAACGAGGTACATTTCGTACTCCGAGTGACGGAACGTGTCTCAATTCCCCAGTCACCGACACTCCGAATTACCCATGAAGGAGTTAGGGTTTGTTGTGTTTATACGTGCATTCATTCTATATTGAGTTGCACATTTCGACCCCTCTGCCATCATGCATCGGTATGCGTGATTGGTGGCACGAGGATCGAGGCATGCATATATTTGTGAAATACATTACTATGCCCCTTTCCTGCTCTCTGTTGCAGCAAAATCAAGAATCAGCAACTTTTCAGAGTCTTCACCAGCCTATTATGCTTCCATTTTTGGTCATTTTATAGAGCTAGAAATAGTCTTATTTTGACCTTCTTAACATGTTTTATTAAGGGTCTTTGCTTGTTTGATGAATATTTTGCATACCTCATGTTATAGCCTCTTTTGAGCCTTATTTTGCATTGCATTTATAGCATGTTTGTATACTGTTTTTGGGTTTTTACAGTTCTGGAAATATGCTTATTTTTGGTCCCTCTTCAATGTTGTAGAAGGGAATTTTTCAGTTTGGGCGTTGCATATACCACTTACCTCTTTGGCCACCTTTTGGCCCTTTTTCTTGCATAAGAACTTAGCCTTGTCTATGATTGTTTTTAGGTTTTTTACAGTTCTGAAAATATGCTTATTTTTGGCCCCTCTTCAATGTTGTTGAAGGGCCCGAACCTGTTTGGGGACAGCAGCTGTGAGTTGCTTCTTTATCTCCCTTTTAATCCCCATTTTTGCATGCTTGTTTTGCTCTGTTTTGTCCACTGTTTGGCCATGCTTTAAATTGGAAAAGTTCTCATTTTGGGACTTCCTTGCTTCTGCATTTACATTCCATGTACCAATTTTGCATATTTGGTATAGCTATAGGCCATTTCGGGTGCCAAAATTCATGTTTCGGGACCATTCCGTGCATCGGGTGTGTTTTCGCCTCATTTCGGGGCTGTTTTCCCCCACATTTCAGTGCTTAAATTCTATTACCATGTTTGCATATCATTTCCCATGCCATAGTTCGCATTTTTGCATTGCCTCGGTTTGCGTGCCCGTGTGCACGCATTTCGAGGCACTTCATTTTCGGCACCTCATTTTCATT
>NW_021024949.1:568569-681487 GCF_004153795.1 Camellia sinensis
TCGAGTCCGAGCTGTAGCGAGGTCCCCCGCGGGCTTGTCATCAACCAACTTATTATGTGAGTGTGGCTGAGGCTCACTCATGTTGGTATATGCCCATTTGTCATTTTCATGTCATTGCTCACGAAGTGACCTTTCCCAATCGTACCCAAGTTCCCGAGCCGAGGCAACTTTGGTGATGACGGACACGTGGCCTTTTGGCACCGAGTCAGGGTTTCCTAAATTTCCCAAAATAAAATATTTAGGTGGCGACTCTGTATCTGGCAAAGCAGTCCATGTTTGGCACTTCTTTTCAAAAATCTGTTTTTCTCAAAACGATTTGCCGGATTTGGACTCTTTGGTTCAGACTTAGAACCGTGACAAATTTGAGAGTCCGAGCTGTAGTGACCCCAAAATGAACAGAACGGGAGCTCGTTCCTCCCGGGGCGTTCGGGGACGTCTACAGTCCCCGATCATGGAAATGGTCAAGTTATCCCCCAAGCTCTCTGAGTAGGTCGGGAGATATGAAAGGAGACATGCCAGTGCTGCTCCTACTCCCAGATTGCTGCTGTCCAAGTCACTTTCTATGTTTCGTTCAGCTTTAGCAGTTGGTTTGGCCTTTTCCTCCGTATCATTGTCTTACAGCTGCAAGTCAAAGAAGATCTCAAAGCCAAGAACGCACTGCTTTTTAGAATTCAACCAGGGCTCGGGGAAGCCACAAAATAGAAGTCTTCACCCTCTCAAACAAAATGACCGCTTAGCGTTCCTCGGATCGGCGTGTGAACAAGCTCATAGCGCTTCCTGGTCTGCTTAGCTCTGGCTCTGCTCGCCATCTCCTTTCCTTTCCTAACCCAATCCTCTTTGGTGGCCGCATAGCCAAGACCGAAGGCATGCGAATTATGTGGCACATCGGCCAATGCTGTGACATCTTTTTGGCCACTTCTTCCAAATCCTATTCCTGTCACATGTTGGAGCATGTTCATGAAATAGATTGATTGGGCCTTGACATACAAGCCCTCATCAGTTGCTGAGATGGTTTGCACTGCTCGGGCCTCGGCTAGATTGAACCTTGAAAGGAAAACATCCTCCTTGCCATGAACAATATCCAGCACAAATGTAGTTATCTCTGGCGGAGGATGTATGGACGAATTCCTGAACACAATAGCTATCCCCTTTCCGTGGGGGTATTTCAGCATTTTGTGGAGGGTAGAGGAGACAACTTTCACAAGGTGCAGCCATGGTCTTCCTAGTAGTAGATTGAAAGTGGCCGGCACGTCCAGGACATGGAACTCAATATCCTGCTGAGCTGGGCCCACTTAAAATCTGATCTGTACCGTGCCCATAACCTCTTTGCTCATATTGTCGTACGCTTGAATCACCTAGGTTGTAGGCACGAAATCTGCTGGTTTCAGGCCGATGGCATAAGCTATGTGCGACGGACAGGCATTGATAGCTAACCCAGTATCGACCAACACCACTGGCACCCATTTTTCCCTGCACTCCACTAATATGTACAGAGGTTTGTTATATACTAAGCCTTCTGGTGGCAGTTCTTTCTCAAAAAAGGTTAGGGTTGAACTGGCACCACTTGGGAAAACTAGTCCCACAAGCTGTTCAGGAGAGGTGTCAATGGACAGTTTTGCTTTGTCCATCGCTGATAGTACAGCCTGTCGGTGCACTGGAGAAACCATAGGCAAACCCCAGATTGAAATATTAGCCTAAATTTTCTTTAACTGTTTTAGCACCGCATCTTCTTCCAATTGTTTTTCCTTCTCCTTTTTAACCTCTTTATCTTTCCCGGAGGCTTCAGCTTGGTCCAAGTGCAAGGGCTTGAAATATCGCCCACTCCTCATCATATGGTCAATCTCTTCAGAGTACCAGGTGTTGTCTGGCAGGTCTTCACCCCAATCTTCATCAGTGTGAGCCAAAAGTAAATTATCCTCTTCCCACCATACACCTCCGACAACTGACAGACAAATATCCGATTTTGTTTTAATCATTCTCTCATTAGAAATATCCCCCGTAGGGTGTTGAGCTATTCCAAGTTCCTGTTTGTCTTGATCCCATCCTTGCATAAACCGTTTCAACGCAGCTTCTTGTTCTGTATCAGCGGTACTCATGGCACCCAGTTCTTGAGCTAAATTCTTAATACCAGTGCTTTTCTACAGTTTCACCTTTTTCTCAGCCATTCTAGCCACTGCAGCTATTCTTGCTTCCTTTTCTTCATGTTTTGGCTCAGTTCCTTCCTCCCAGTCAAGTTCATCACTAAGCTACCTAGAGTTGTCTGTCAACCGATTCAGATCAAACCAGTCAATCTGCATGTCCCCTTGATCCAGTTTGTCATAGAACTACAAATTGTCTAAGTCTTCTTCTAGCTCCGCTCTATCATCCAGACCTTGGCTTGGGCTATCCTCTCGAACCACATTAACCTCCACTGCTATCAACAATACCACTTCGAGCTTGGCTTGATCAACTGGCACAATGAAACAACAAGGGTCATATTCCCCTCAGTCAAATCCTCAAAGCGCTCAGGCAGCGGATTTGTACTCTCTTCCAAGACCAACCTCTCTTTTTCTACCATTGTCACCACCACGGGTTCAGGTTGAAGTGTGGACATGTTCATCATGCACAAGTCTGTGCTTTCAGGAATGAGCACAGCCGGTTTGGGTAGGTGGGAAGGGGTAATATATACGCTGGGGTCATATGGGAAGGCTAGTGTATGTATTAGATTTAGGTTTCAAGGTAGGGGAACTTGGCTATGGGCCGGGAGGGGGTTGGTGGTTACATTTGGCTTTTGGGGTGGTGCTATCACCTTCTTGTCGATGAGATCTTGAATCTCATGACATAGCCAGAAGCATTGGTCAGTGTCGTGATCGTACTACTGGTGAAAAGCACAGTATTTGGCTGGGTTATGTTTAGATAGGAGAAGATCAGGTAGTAGGCGAGTCTCCAACGGCTTAAGGTGACCCTTTTTGATCAGCACCCTCAAGGCTTGGGATAAAGACATATAGAGTGGGGTAAAGACCTTTTAAGATCGGGCCTGGCTATTTGAGGTTTGTGGAGTTGTACTGGCAAAAGAGTTGGCGGTCTTGGCTGCAGTGGTGATGACATTCACATCAGAAGGTCGCGTAGTTGTACTTCCACTCATGGTTGCATTGGAATTGCGTGTAAAAGGCCTCTTAACCTGTTCCTTCTCATCGGTTATCAACCCCTGTTTCATTGCATCTTCAATTTGAACCCCTATCTTGTGGAGCTCAGTGAATGTGAACAATGGTAAGACGATCATCTTCTGCAATAATTTCCCTTGCAGATTGCGAACCACCATCCTGATTTGATCTTTCTCAGATGGCCTGGTAGTCATCATCGAAGCCTTGGCCCTCCACTTAGTTACAAAGTCTGAGAAGCCCTTATTTGGCTCTTGACGGGTTGCCTCAAGATCATGAGTTGTGGCCTAGATCTGGGTATTGTAGGCGTACTGTGTGATGAAAGCCTCAGCCATTTCCCCCCAGCTCCGCTTCACAGAGTCCTCCAGCTTTGCGTTCCAGATAGCCGTTATTCCGACAAGGTCCAGCTGAAAAACGACAGCTTTTGAAGTCCAGTAAGGCCCATCAGCCGCAAGATATCGGAGAACAACCGCAAATGGACCATGGGATCCCCAGAGCCATCGAACCGATCTATGTGTGGCATTTTGAATCGGTCTGGAAGGGTTACTTCAGAGTCAGTATATCCATCTTCGATGTCGGAGATTGAGTTCACGCTTTGTGCCCGCTTGAGAAGCTTCTCCAGCTTGTTGACCTTTAGTATAGTGGGGTCAACTTCAAATTCAAGCGGCGCATCAGTTTGGTGCATTGGTACCTTGGAGGCTTGTGGTGGGATGGGGTCTACTAGGTTGCCCTTATTCTCAACCTGGGCATTAGCAGTAATTTCGAGTGCTGGGATACCCACTGGAGGTGCATGAGATGTCAAAGCCGCTGCCGGCTGTGGTTGCTGTTGCTACAGCCTATTTATCACTTCAGCTTGGTGGGCTGTAACTTTAGCTTGGCAGGCAGCATCTTATTGCATGGTTTCCGCTGTTTGTTGGAGATGATGGATCAAGTCCTCTATACCGACCGGGCGATATTGTGCCATCGGAATTGGCGAGTAATCTCTTACTGGACTGAATGCAGAAGACTGTCCCTGACTAGATACAGGTGATTGCTGAACTAACCCTCTGTCTAGTAACCGGTGGGAGTGAAGCAAACACAGGTTGTCCCCTAAAAAGATCCCTGGATCTATAAAGCCTCCTTACACGGGTCCAGAGTGCTTGGGGGGTAACCTAACTGTCCGAAGCAATTGTGATAAACTACCTTGCAAAAAGAAATAAAGCAAAAATCAGAAACCGCACAGCACCTCAGCTCAGATGTTAACACACAGTTGTAATGAAAAGCTGTAGAACTGCACTCAACACTGATTTCTACCCCCAAATTTGATACCTAAACTTGTAACTGATACACATGTTCCTGTAGAGTTTCACTTTAAATGCACATACCAGTTAAGTGAGAAACACCCCTATGAGGGGGAAGGTTACCCTGTCCTAGTTTCGTCAGGAACTAGGGTTCACTATTCAAAATAAAGTGTTCCACACAATCCTGGATTCGGGTAAGCATCTTGTCCTCGTTTGGAATACTCTCTATGGCTTTCGATATGGAACTAGGCCAAATGGTCAAAAAGGGTACCTCAACAAGACTACCTAATATATCTCTCACACCTAACACCGAGAAGTGAAAGGAGGATCCAACGGTACAGCCGTAGTCTAGATCCAAGGGTTGTGTTCCCATCATAGCAGAGCCCGCGACCGGTTAGCCTTGTGGCAAGCTTTTAGGCAAGTCTCCGGCAAACCGTCCAGGAATAACAAATGGCAAACACAGTGACTTAGGCACACCAATGCAAATGCAATGCAAAGAAACACATAAGTGTAGATAAAAAGTCATATCATAAGTTCGAGTCAAATTCCCTAAATCCCCAGCAGAGTCGCCAGAAACTGTAGCTCGACTTTTTCGCGCCCCCTTTAGAAAACTCGAAAATAAGCCCTACCGTTCGAACTCCCGCAGCTCTGAATCTAATCTCACAGGTGTGCTGTAAAATTGATAAGCACCAAAGTGTACAAATTCGGCAAATCGTTTGGAAAATTGATTTTGAATAAAAAATGTCAAAACTGGACTGCTTTGTCAGATACAGAGTTACCACTTAAATATTTTATTTTGGAGAAATTTAGGAAGCCCATGACTCATGCCAAAGGGAACGTGTCCGTCATCACCAAGATTGTCTCGGTTCAGGAACTTAGGTACAAGAGGGAAAGGTCATGAATTGAGCCACCCCGCTGGCCTGATCAAAGATCGGCCTCTACTAATCATGATATGTTTTTTATCAACATAATATGCTCTTATTCCGGTTTATTAGGCTAACATTACTATGTGATGCGCACAAGCAAGTATAGACTGGTTTACCCGAATTGGAACAACTCAATTTCATGTTTCTTTTTCGAAAAGGTTTGATTTTGCCACTCAACAAAGTGGGCTTAAAGTTTGTGAATTTACCACTTGACAAAGCGAGCTTAAACGTACATTCATTGAGTCATTCCAATTCAAACAACAAACCTTCATCCACAAGCACTCAAACAGTTTAACAAGTAAGCATTTAGCCTCATAGCAAGCATGCTAGTCATAGCAGTCGCTCAAACTCATGCAAGTATGCTAAAGCGTTAAAAACTCACCTAGTACTCCAAGCTAAGATAAAACAAAAAGCTAGAAAAATGCATGATTCCTAAGTAGAAAAAGTGTGTAATGCAACACATGCGATATGCAATTGAATAAGCTCGGCTACTAATGAGGCATATGAATAAATTAAATTAAATAACATGCAGTCTAAGCACGTATTCAAAGAAGTATTGAAATAATAATGTAGTTTGAATGATGCGCCGAGGCTCGGTGCATGCAATACAAGATGAATGCATGTGAACATAAGGTATGCTAATTGAAACATGTCCCTAATTTAACCATCAAAAGCCGAAAAATAAAAAGGAGAAAGACGTGGGGTAAGACATACACATAATTACAACATGCTTTCACGAAGGAGAGTCCGAATGAATAGAAGCTAACGAGCAACTAATTAAAGCTAAGCTAATTAAGCTTTTTATTACAAACCGAATAAATAGTTAAACTAATTCACTAATTATTACAAGACTTGAATTAATTAACTAACTCTAAGCTAAGAATTTAACTAGGCTAAGCTAATTAAATATTACAACACAAACTAATTTAATTAATCAAAACTAATTAAATAAGTAAATTAATTAGCAAGAACTAATTAAACTAATTAACTACTCTCGAGAAGTGAGAGTGGCTCATGCATGCTCGGTTTCCACCGGAAGAACATCCACTGTTTGCTGCTGTATGCCTCTGTTGCACCACTCTTACACTTTTTTCCTTCCCCAGATCAACTCTGCCACTCTTCACAAGCACACTGTTCAAAATTCATTGGTGGTCGGCAGACCAGAAGTGGTGACCGGCCGGCTACTATTGAGGGGTTATCGTTCGACAGTGATGGCCTGCCGACCATTAGTAGTGGCTAGCCGGCCACTGATGATGCACCATTTCTTTTGCTGCAATAGATTTCAAACAGGGCAAAGAGAGGGTATTCTCACAGATTGTTTGTACTGTGTATCACTCATTATCATCAAAACATGTCAAAGGAGTGATACACTTGGTCCTCAAACCATCAATCAAGAAATCTCATTGCATGATGGCTAAGGAGATGTACAAGTTAATAAATGCACAAACAAGGTCTAAAAAGACCATCACCCTATCATGCGTGATCAAGGGCAACGGAGACCTAGGAAACTTGGCACATTTCATCACTTTGAGTATGAAATGCCCCAATTTTCCTTGTGTTCAATTAACGTCCGATTGAACACATCAAAACACAACCAAATCCTATCTTGCACAATTTTAGTTTCCATTTTTGTTTACGCATTTTAACTTACCATTCCAATCTTTAACCAATTAAGTCCATTGGTGAGAAGTCTTGTAAAGAGAAGGAAGTGTCAAACAAGGGGTAGATTAAGGCAAGAGAGAGGTGTCATGCTGTTGATAATGAACCATCAAAAGAGGATTAAACCATTAAGCATGAACCTCTATCTCAAGCTTAAACTATCCTAAGGTTAAAACAACCCTCAAAGAAAATAAAGTCAAGAAATAAGGGAGGTTGTAGAGATTAATAAGTGCTGAAATTAAGTAAAAAAAGTACTGAAACATGCAATCAACTCAAACAAGTGGTGCCTTAAGGCCTAAAACACCAAGCTTGTGAGGACTATTACACTATAGGCATGCAAAACAAGACTCAAATGCAACAACTAGCCAAAAACAGAGACAAAACAATTCAAAATAGATCCTAAAACATGCTGGAATTAAGCTACAAATAGCTAGAAAAATAAGCTAACACATAGAGCTAACTAGGCTAGCAAACAAGACACAAGGAGGAGAGGCTAACCCCTCCAATTCTGGACTTCAAAACATGATTTTTACTACTGAAAATACACTGAAATTCAGTGTTCAAAAGCTTAGAAAAAGATAGTTTGAAAGTTGGAAACAAAAGTGGAAAGGACTTATAAACAAGGAATAAAGAAGGGTGAGATACCCCCCTAAGCTTAAATGGCCTAAAACACCAAGTTCAACCCACAAAAATAGAGTTTTTTATGGCCCAAAAATAGAAGGAATAGATAGAAAAATAGCTGTCACCAAAATATTTGAAAAAACACACTGGTGGCCGGCAGGCCACTAATGATGGCCAGCAAGGCACAAGTGTGGCCGGCAACCTCAAACAGTGGCTAGCTGGCCGCCAGAGGTTGTAGGCTTGAAGGCTTTGGTCCAAAATAGGGCACATAATGGATAGGGTTTGAAGACTCAAAGACAAGGCATTCTGCCGAGGACTTTGGGCACTAAAACGGGCACAAATAGTCACAATCATCGAGTGCACAAGTGATGATGTCAAAGTCTTGAGGATGGTCAAAAATGGGGTGTCTACAGGCCTTTGGCATGAGTCATGTGTTTCCTAGATTTTTCAAAAATATTTAGGTGGCAACTTTTTATCTGGAAAAGAAGTCCATTTTTGGCAATTTGGTTCAAAATCGATTTTCCAAAAGGTTTGCCGGATTCGGACTCTTTGGCGTTTTTCAATCTCACATTGCAGTCGTGAGATTAGATTTAGAACCGCGGGAGTCTGAACTATAAGGCTTCTTTCGAATCTTCCGAAAGCGAGGCGTGAAAAAGTCGAGCTACACCTGGAAAGTGCGATGCCATTTTCCCAATCCATTATGTTTATGCTTGGTTAGCAGAGTATTTCAACACACACTTTAGTATTGAATCTTCTCTAAAGCCTCAAATGACAAGATATGCTGGTGAAAGGATGGCCAAATATTTTGAGGAATTAGAGGCCTATGACTTATTTCGATCATGCAAACGTATGACCTTGCATCGTTTGGCGTATAGCGAGGGTAATCCCAAGGAATTGGTTGAGGATGATCATCTTTCTAACTCATACATAGAGTATTTCATCAGCATTCGCTCGACCTATTTGACTTTGTGAAGTTTGTCCGCTATGGTCATTGAGCCATACAGTCCTTTCAGGTTTAGCAAGAAATGTGGTTTTATTCAAGCCATCCCAGGTAAACTTAAGGTTGATCTTCGGGATGGTAGTTTACAGAACATTATTCAGCATTGGGATTCTTGTGTTTGTGTTGGTACCCATTATGTATCGAGGTTACCAGCGCATTTTGATTTTCCATCTCATCCCACTACCAAGGTTTATTTGGCGTGGTGGTCCCAGCTTTATGCAGGCTATTTCTCCAACAAAGAAAATTCTATCCCATGGAGAAAACGCTCGGCTTCACCAAATCAAGAGATGGTTAAAGCGAAGAAAAATAAAATTGCTAAGCAAAATTCTAATTCCAAGACCACCGAAATGGTTCGAGGAAGTGTTGACGGGACTCTTGGTGGAGTAGCAGACGAGGACCATAGTCACGGTGATCGTAATTGGCGTCACTTAGGGAGAAAATCTGGTACTAGCACTGGCACCGTTGGAAGGAATACCACTACTTTTAATGACGTGGAGTCATTTTTTATCGGCGTTCCTAGCACTTCTCAACAATTGGCTGCCGATGTTGTACCAGTAATGACAGAACCTATTATTTGTCATTTCAATTTTATTTTTTATTTTTTATTTTTGACTCCTCTTTGATTTTTTTTTTTTTATAGTTGCCAAATGATGACTTTGATTTGGCGTCTGACAATGAGGTTATGAGACTTCTTGATGAGTTCTCAGATAATGAAGAATCAGTTCATAGGCCAGCAGCCTTTCATTTAGTGATTGGTCGTAAGAGTTGTCTCTTAGTTGAACCAACTCCAATTGTCTGAACGTCTTACTTACCTACTGCTCCTACACTGAGTCAAGTTGCACCTTCTGTGGCTTCTACCATTGATACAAGAAGCATGATCCTTAATGCTCGCTGCTTAGTAGCTTTAATACTTGATAACCATATTAAAGGCTTATTGAGCAAAACTCCTAATCAAAAAGTCCCAGCATTGGGCCCAAAGCTCCAAGAGCTTTATGATGAGCTCTCAAAGCTTCAGATAGACTATTCTCTATTGCAAAGCCAAATTGAGAAGTACGTACAAAATGTTACTATATACATCTCTATGAAATCAACATTTGCTCAAGGGATGACTTCAGAGCAACAGGATCAATGTTTGGCGGATGTTAGTCAACGTGTTACTCATTCTCTAGCTCTTGAGAATGAAGGGATTGAGCAGGTTCATTTGCTGAAGTCAGATTTGGGTAGCCTTGCAGTAAAGAAGGCAAAATTGTTAAAGGCGTTGGAACATTTAGATGAACAATCACAACAACTAGAGACTACAATTAGTGCTACTGAAGCTAAAGTAGTTTAAAGGCGAGCCATTGTTTTCACCTTAAGAGACAAGCTACAATAGAAGCAACTGAGGTGATAAGAAGCGAGGATGTCGAAGTCGCCAACAAGTTGGAGCAGCTCTCGAAGGTTGAACAAGGTGAGATCCAAAGTTTATCATGGTTGCCATGATTTATTTATTTATTTATTATCTTTTTTTTATTTCATTTTTTCATTTTGATGAAATGTAGCTTGAAACCAAGTATTTCATTATAAAATAATTGCTTTAGCAAGCACTTTATTTATGAAATAAATATTATCGTTCGAAGCAAAATACTCTTATTGTAAAGCACATTTTGTTTATTGATTTATTAACAGTTTATAATCATGCGGGCCAGGAGTAGTACAATTTTTTTTTTTATTTTTTTTTTTTACAAGAGCATCATGCAATTTATGCTCATGTGATTAGGAGCGTTACATTCTCACAGATAGTAACGCTTTAGGAACTTGCCATTGATTGGGCCGACTCTTTTACCTTCTTCATCAACAATCTCGTATACTCCATTAGTGTAAACTTCAGTCACCATGTATGGACCATCCCATTTGGACAAGAACTTCTTGCCGGTTCAGTGGGTAGTGATGATAAGTCTTTGAATAGCCAACACCAATTCTCCAACTTGAAAAGATTGAGGTCCAACATTCTTATTGAAAGCTTTGGAGAGTCGAGCTTGGTAAAATTCAAGTTTTTGTTGTGCTTCCAATCTTTTCTCATCCAATGCTTCTAACTCAGCAAGGTGTAATTTTGCATTCTCATCATCAGTGTGGCCTTCCTGTATAACTATCCTTAATGAAGGACTCTGTTGTTTCAAAGGAAGAACCGCTTCAACACCATACAAAAGAGAGTATGGAGTGGCTTGTGCTGGTGTACGATGTGTCGTACAGTATGGCCAGAGTGCTTTTCTAATTCTTTCATGCCAATCCCTCTTTGATTGAGCAACTACCTTTTTCAATGGGTTGCCCAAAGTTTTGTTAAACGCATCTGTCATTCCGTTGGCAGGTGCATTGTATATTGAGGAATTACGTTGCTTAAATCCAAATCCTTCACAAAGTTTGTCCATTATACTGTTGTAGAAAGGCTTTCCATTATCGGTGATGATGTAGTGAGGTACACCATATCGATAAATAATGTGGGATTTGATGAAGTCAATAACAGTTTCTTTCTTGACTTCTTTAAGTTAGACGGCTTCAGCCCACTTGGAGAAGTAATCTGTGGCGGCCGAGATGTATAAGTGGCCTACAGAAGACTTGGTCAACGGGCCAACTACATCTAGACCCCATGTATCAAATGGCCAAGATGCAATTGTTAGGTGTAAAGGTTCTGCTGGTTGATGGATAAAGTTTGCATGAAACTGGCAAGGTTGACACTTTCTTGAGTAGTCCAAGAAATCTTTAACCATTGTAGGCCAACAGTAACCCATCCTTTTTACTCGAAAGTGAAGTTTAGGACCAGACTAATGCACTCCACATATCCCGAAATGGGCCTCTTCCATGGCTTGTTAAGTTTCGTCATCCCCTAGGCAACAAAGAAGAATTCCTTCAAATGATCGTCGGAATAAAGTTCCCTTGTAGTAGTTGAATCGATGAGCTCAACGTCTTATTTCAGTTTTATGGTGAGAATCATTAAAGAGCTTCCTGTGTTCAAGGTAGTCTATAATTGCCATTCTCCAAATGTCGACTTCGATGGCTAGTACTGAAATCGCGTTTGTTTCTACAAGGCGACATTCCAACAATTGTGGCAATACCCATCGTTCGCATACAGGGACACTAACTTGTTCACTTTCTAACAATGCCAGTGTAGTTGCTAGATTGGCAAGTCACTACAACAAAAAACACATTTTATAGCATTCGATGAATGCTATCAAAAGTAAACAATAGCATTCGTTGGAATGCTATGTTTTCCCATGTTATTAAAAAGTGTATCATTTTTAATAACATTTATTGAATGTTATCCTTGAACGCTATCATAAATATATTATAACAATTTTTGAATGCTATGAAATAGTTAAAAGTTACTAAAAATACCAAAGGATAACAGTTTGTTAATGCTATGAAATTGTTTTTATAGCAATCTAGTAATGTTGCAATTTACCATATCACAACTAACTAAGAATGTATAATAATGCATGCCAACAAACTTTTTGATAACATTTTTTTAATGCTACAAACACCTTATTATGATAGCAATTTTAAATGCTATCATATGATATTTATAAATATAATAAAAATCCATTCCAACACCAATATTGGAAACCTAAATCCTATAAATGCAAAAAAACACATTTTCATCCATCACATGCAAAACAATATCATCATTGAAAAATAACTCATCACCCCAAATTTCAGGAAATAATAAAATTATCATAACATTGTCTTAACAAAGTACCAAAACACAATCTCTCACTATGTTCAGAAAAATAAAAACAAAAACTTAAAGCCATAATGTCTGTATGTACAAGACATAATAACACATTCAAATTCATTTTTCTGCACTCACAAACTTCCAAGCTGACTTTTATTGGTTCCATCTTCTTTCCAAACTTAATAACTGCAAAACAATAATCAACATGTCACAGTAAGTATAATCAGTTTGAAAATAGAGTGTATATCATTAAAAAGGAAAAATAAAAATAAAATTATATCAATAAACAAACTATTTATACCTAATGCTTATATCTCTACTCTATTTCGCATTTAAAAGCCTATAAGGAAATACAAAGTGACACATTGAATGCAAAGGAGAATTGCCATTAAGAATTTTTTGAAAAAAAATTAATACGTCTTTTTTTTTTTTTTTGATCAGCAAAAGAAGGAACTTTATTGATGAAATCAACATATAGAAACTATAACAATATATCAATAAAGGGAGGCGGGAGAAAAAAGCATCATAGCATTACTTCTTAATCCCAACTAGGTTGGCACTAAGAAGAACACCCAACCATATTCTAGCTCAAGCCAAAACGTTGGTGAGGGACCAACAAACAAAGAAACAAAAAAAAAAGAAAAAGAAAAAAAAGAACTTGGCCCCCAAAAAATGAACCGACTAACAGAACAAGCAACGAAATCAAGCAACAGTAGCAGGAACAAAAGAAGCATCATATTAAAAAGCCAACAAAAACAAGCAGTAGTAGCAACCAAATCAGATGCAACCAAATTCATTAGTAGTAGCAACCAAATCAGATGCTAGGTAAAAAGAACACCCAATGCACTACCAGCAGTAACCAAATCAAATGCTAGGTAAAAATCATTCATCTCCTATGACCTGAGCAAAACCCAATGTAGATGCCTTCAACTTCTTCTCCCTGAACCAATAGAATTTCTCACCTACTGCCAGTACATGCAAGCTATATGTTTGAGTGCGTGTGTATATATTTTTATATTTAGTTTTTTGCAAAAGGTTCAAACATGTACTCACTTATTGCTATTCTGTGATAGAAGCTGGAAAATTTCTTAAATATTCCAAAATGGTGGGGTGTCACAAATTCGTCAAAAAATTTTTAAGAGTTGGCAACGTGGTGGCTTCTAATGGATATGATGATGTGATGAAAAGTATTTGAAAATCTTTATTTTATGCAGTTTTGTCAATTATTTGGTTCTCAAGGAATTACCTTGTTTTCAATTAGACATAGATGTGATTGCTATGAACTTAAAGAGATGGTAAAAGTTTGAGCAACTTTTTGGTGAAGGCAACGCAAGAGGGATTATTTTTCAGCATTGATGATTGGTAGTCTTGAAACGTGGGAGTAGGAAGCACGAAAACTACAAAGCTATTCAAGTTAGATTGGATCTTATAATGGCAATATTAGTGTATTCATGATGGGTAGTATGTTGTTTCATTAGAAGTTTTTGTGGAGTTTTGTATTTGTTGTTAAATTGTTATCTTGCTAACTAATTCACACTGTTGATTTGACTTCTTGAGGCATTTGGGCTTTAACTTACTCTTCTTTTGGTAATATCTTATCGCTTAAAAAAGTGTTATTTCTTTCATAATATCAAGCATTCCTCACTCTTCTCTTTGTACTGTCTTATCTCTTAATAAAGTGTACTTCTATTGCATTATATCGATTCTCGTTTAGATCCGACCCCTCTATTCATATAAAAAAAAAAATTTCTAGATTCTCTACAAATACATTTCTCAAGGTGGAATAAATAAAAACGAAAATAATAAGATGTAAATTGTTCATGAAGAGTAATTTTTTTAATATTTTAAAAAATTACCAACCTATAGAAGTGATCACTACCCCATAACAACTTTGTCAGCTGGCCATGCAACTGTAGTACCCACAACGTCTTTGATGTAAATCATGTTAGCAGTAGGCATCGATGAATATGCTCCAGCTTCTCTTACGAGATCTACGCATACTCTCATGGCATTAGGTCCAATAGGAATATGATGGACAAGCTGTTTCGGATCACTTAAATACCAACGCCCTTCCGCAATTACTTCCCCTGACCCCATTCAATCTAGCAACTTGCATTTCTTGTTGGGATTGTTAGTGTTCTAACTCTTTAGTAATAAGGCAATGACAAACAAGAGAAATTGTCACTCATATAGGGTTTTTAGCTCCCCCCTTTCTATATATATATACTATGTTAATATGTAAACCTTCCAATTTGGTGATTACTATTGAAGCCTTATGTTTTTCTTCTTGAATTCTTCAAAAAAAAATTCCTGGAAAATCAATTAAGAAAGTATTGTTATAGCACATATATTTTACTTAGCTTTGTCTCAAAAGCATCTCTTTTACTTTCAAAGTTACAATTCCCTGTATATGTCATTGTATAGCATTTCTGGTTTAAACCCGATCCATTTTGTGTTTTGGACTCGAATTTTGTAGCCTTGTATGGTTGTTCATTCCTTTTCCCTCTTGTTCTTTCTTAAATTTGGTTATTGGATTGCAGTTGTGTGTTTGGAACAGCTTGGTTTCTTATTTTTCCAAACCTTTGTTGCTCATATTTTTGCTTCTCCGCTCGAGCAGCCATTCTTGCGCTCGAGCGGGATTTGCAAACTCTCAGTATTTTTGCAGACTTGGAAATACTGGAAGAGTGTATTCTACGCTCGAACGGGTGGATGCTCGAGCATCCAATATTGCGCTCGAGCGATGTCCTTCATCTGCAAAAATTCTAAAAGTGTGTATTCTACGCTCTAGCATCACTTCTTGCGCTCGAGCAGAACAATGTGTCTAACGCTCAAGCGTCACTTTTCACGCTCGAGCGGACTGCGTGTATAGTAGATCGTGAAATTGACATTTTTTTTATCACTTTTTCATTTCTCTCTCGCTCTAAAACTTTCCAAAAACCTAGATCTTGAGTTTTTCTCTCTAAAACTCATCTTCTTTTTACTATTTCACCTAGATCCATTGGGATCTTCACCCTAGTGCCTTTGAGAAAAATGTAAAGCGTCTCAAGATCCTCATTTTGATTCGAACAAAGCTGGGTTTGAGCATCTTTGGAATTTCATCCTTGCCTTGCTCATCTTCTCTCTTTGATGTAGGGATTTTCTACAGCTTCATATGGCTTTTAACTTAGTTATTTGGTGATTGTATAACAATGATGGGATATGGGAGTGTTATTGACAAATCTAGGGTTTGAGTTTAAAATCAAGAGAGGGGCTTTTGAGTAAGTATGATATAAAGGGGTTTTGGGGTTTGAATATGGGGTATCTTGTGGCAAAGTAGTTGATTTTGGCCATTAGGTTGATATTTGGGAAAAGAGGGAGCTTGTCCTAAAACAATTCAAATATTTATTTTGTATAAAGAAATGAAATTGGTGTTGTAATTATGAAATTGGGCGAATATTGAAATAAATAGTAGAGTTGGATATGTATTACCTTACACCTTTGGAAATTTTGAATAAATTATCTGTCTTGAGATTGAATATCTGTTTAGAAATAACTGTATTGAACTATCGGTGGGGGATAGCTATGATTGGTGTAGAAATTGTATGAGGATTAGGTGAATTAAAACGAATCTATTGTTAGTTGTCATTGAAAATGACTATGTTTTAAATACATTGTATATGTATGCTGTTTGGGAGGGGAAAGTGAATGTACTTCATGTTTGGGGGAGTGTTTTGGGTGAATGTCCCAAAACCGTGCGTATACATGGGTGTCAATCCCACTGACGAAATTTTCATAAAATGGCAGATTGAAGTGTTTGTTTAGTAATTGTGTTAATTTGGAAAACCACTAAGTTATAGTCTCAGTTGGGTTAAAGTCTCGGCCAGCACCAAGCCAATGCAACTCTTTCTCTTTCAAACCTTGGGCCACTTCAATCAACCGAATGCTAGACTTGCCGAAATTTAGGGCAAGAAATAAGTGAGCCAGCATACAAAAGCAAAGGGCGTATTGCCGAAAACCCTGCCAAAGAAGGTCGCCTCGATCACCAACATCAGAGAATCGATGAATCAGGTTGGGAATATCCAACTCTCAATTGTGAACAAAAGATTGAGCCTCGTGTAGAGTGAGCCCACACATTCGTCCCAAAGCTTGGATGTTGCTGAAACGGGGCTGAGGTATGATTTCCTCATCACGCCAGGATTCCATTAGCGCCTGAAATTCTTCGATTGTTGGGCATATCTCTTGTTCCCCGAAGCTAAAGACATGTGTAATCGAGTTCCAACATCTAACCGCGACATAAAGAAATGGAAAACAAAATGGAGAACGGCTCAGCGAAAAAAGTGCATTTATGCTAAAACCCAAGAAATTCACCTTTTTTGCGCCGTCTAAAGTTGCAATCCAATCCGAAAGTCTTTCGGCAAGAAATGGCACCATTTGTGAAAAAAATTGCAGCTGAAATGAAGTTCTAGAAGGCAAATCACGACTTGAACCTTTTGTAGAAGCTACGACAGTGAGTGGAAGCCAGCTATCAAAAATCTGGAGGTTCTTTACACTGGTGGCCGACCGGCCATTGGTGATGGCTGACCGACCATTTTGGTGGCCGACAATCCACCTTTGGCCGACAGTCCCCTTTTCAGGCTTGCCGTCCACCTTTGTGCTGAACAGTGCTGGAAGCATGTGTTTTGTTCTGCTCTTTGTGTGTTTTAAGGTCTTGTTTTGAGTCCTTTTGGTTTTGGCAAGTTTGTCAAGTTGTGTTTGAGTTGTTTGGTTTATCCAGTTGTTGTTGTGTTGCTTATCGAGTGGTATATTGCATTTTCTATTTCGGTTGCTGGTTGGTTCATTACCCAATTAAGAACATTGTTTCAATCAAGAGTGCTCTTGGCCAATTCAATTCAATTTTGTGTCCATTTCATACATATATGGTGCTCATGATGCAAAAATAATCACCCTTTTTCATAAAAACTGTTGGTTTTTTTTTCGATCATGGTTTTTTACAAAAGTGGAGTACAAGTTTTAGAGTAAAGTAAAACATGTCCAAAGCTATACAATGTGCTAATGAAATAAACCAAAAGAAACTGAGCAAAAGTGCAAATAAGCGAAAATACAAAAAAAAAATCGGCGCCAGCCACCTCAGGCTCGAGAGGCCCTCTTCGTCCTCTTCCTCGGAGGAGAGGACTCAGGGGCACTGTCTCTATTTTCACTGCTGCCAAAATCAACCTCTGAACCAGAGCCAATAGCATCTCCTCTCCCCGCCCCTGAACCTATCTCTACATCAGAACCTCCGCTCTCAGAACCAAAGCCGGTATCGTCACCCCCACTCTTAGATGGCTCCGAATGCTGACTCACTACCTCCTTAGAGTCGCTCGTCTTGGCATCATCATCACTTAAAATGGGCTCTGAAGTGCTCCTCTAGCCTTGGGCAACCCTGTCTCTACCTTTCTCTCTCCTCCCTACTAGTGGAGGAGGTACTGCACGTACTGGTGCTAGTGCTGCAGTTGTTGCCGGTGCACCTTGTATGGGTGGGATCTGAAAAGACAATTGCCATCATATCAATCTCAGTATGTATTAGATACAAGCATGGTATGCAATGTGTGTGTATGTGGAGGCCAGATACAATGTGTGTAAGTACAGTGTGTGAATGCAGTGTATCAGATACAGTGTGTCTAATGTAGTTTGGGAAAGATTACAGTTTGAGATGCCAGTGTATCAGTGGAAATATGATAGCATGAACTGCAAACTAAAGGAATTACAGGGATGCCGTGGAGACCAAGTTGCGTCTCCCTCCTCTGGACCATACCCATCAGGGAGACTATCAGCTCAAGAGCGCCTCTTGTGTACTCTATCGATGCATATAAATGCATTTTGGATTATCAGTATAGGCAATAAACATATTCGAATTGAAATGTAGGATACAAATTATAAAGTGCAGTTCATACTTAAGTCGGGCCTCAAACCTCGACAAGCTCATGCCCAGCCGCTGCAGGCTCAATCGGGACCTGGTAAGCATCCTCGGTGTACTGCCAGCATGTCAATGCAGTGGGAAACTCTGGCCAATTGGTCCTCTACCTTGCTTGGGAAGTCCCTCTACCACGGGCCATGGTCACCCTGGTCATTCGGATCACTCTAGGTGCCTCTCGCGCAGCAAGAGCTCTCGTCTCCCCACCTCCATGAGCGCCTGTCAAAGGCGGCATCAGATGCGTCTCAATGAAGGCTTCATAGTCGCCTTCGGCTCGGAAGTAGTCAACTTCCAAGCCTACCATAAGCTCGGTGACCTCCTCAATGGATAGGCTGTCTGCTATCCTCATAGACTCAGGCGGCGCCATTGAAATGATCGGGTCAGGCAGGCCCACAGTCTGGCGCACGAACTGGTCGCTCAAAAACTAGGCTTGACAGACTGGGCCCTCCAATAGAATACGGAAGCAGGAAGAGCGCCAAGCTCCAGCATACTAGTCTCGAATCCCCGCCGGCATCATGGCCTATGGCTGCTACATAATCCGAAAATAGAGGTCGTATAGATTATTAGTTGCTGTCAATTGCTAAACGTCAATCAGAACAGTTGTGAAACGAAAATGACTCTATTTTTGGTTATCTCATGAACAGGCACGGTGTCAAAATAGTGACAAAAAAAGCTGAAGGTCTCACGGGTCCGACGCTGAAGCCAGCCGTCATACCTCCGTGAATATGGGACCGCTAGGGGAAGCTCCTCCACAGGCTCTGGGGCGAGAGTCAGAAAATAAGCATACACCCATAGCTGCAAGGAAAGTGTAGTGATATGTGATCAACAATGTATTTGAACAGATACAAAAAATGCAAAGTAGAAAGCATACAACATGAACAGATATAGAAAATGCAAAGCAGAAAGCATGCAGTATGAACAGATGTAGAAAGTGCAAAACAGGACGCACATGTGTTGAAATAGATGTAAAGTAGGAAATACATAGCAGAAAATGTAAAGTGCAAAGAGGGAACTGAGATCCATACCTCCCAGGCTCGCCAGTAGCCTCCGATCAAGTCTATTCACAGACAGTAGGTGGAGCTCATGTAGTCGTACAAAGTGGCGAGGCCAGCTCTACCCCAGTCGTAGAAATAAGGGTCACTAAGGTGCTCAACAGGTACAACCCTACGGTGTTCGCCTGTTCACAAACAGGGTGGTACTAAGTGTAGACACCCCATTTTTGACCGTCCTCAAGACTTGGACGTCACTGTTTGAACACACGGTAATTATCCATGATCGTGTTCGTTCAGAGTTCCCGGAGGTCTCGGCTCGCGCGCCCTGCCTCAGGATCTCCGAACTTGACCGTTTAGTGTCTGGTTTTGCACCGAACACTTGTGTTTTGCCTTGAAAGGGCAGGGAATGCCTTATGAGGCATCCCCACACACCACCGGCAGTGGCTGGAGGCCACCGGATGGTCTTTTTCTTCCATCGGCACTTTTGTTTGCCGGTCGGCACACTTTATTGCCGGTCGGCATAATATGTTACCGGTCAGCACTGTTTTTTGCCGAAATAGCATTTTTGGGCAGCCGACCACTGTTCATCCACTTTATGGAGATATTTTGTGCCAGCTGTGATAGCTGGCACCAACTCTTCCCCCCTCCATACACGTGTATGGAGGGATTTCTCTCTAGCCAAGCTTGTTGAATAAGCTTTGCAAGAGGGAGTCTTATAAGAGGAGGGCTTTCCTTTTGGTTCTAGGTTAGAAAGTTAGAAGCAAAAACCAGCCTTTAGAGATATAGATACACATTATCTCTCTCTATCTCTCTCTCTCTCTCCCTTCTTTTGTGTGTTTCTTAGCTCAAAAGGTGGTTTTTACCTTACTTTTGCACCATTACACACACCATTACACCTTATTCCGAGATTGAGGGACTTGGGGGGTTGTTTCTTGAGTTTTTGGACTGGTTTTGATCAAAAGAAGAGGGCTAGACCATTTGTTCTTCAAGGGTTCTTCAAGGGTGAGCATCTTGCTTTTTATTCCCCAAACTTGCAATAGTTTTCTACCTATCTTGCTTGCTGTTTTAGCTCTTATGTATAACATGAAAAGGGCTCATATTTTCCTGCTCTAGCACTTTCATTAAGTTCACTTTGTGGTTTGAGTGCAAACTCACCCTTATAGGCCTTGTTTGATCCATTTTGTTGCTCCTTTCATAAGGTTTTGTTCACTTCAGTGTTTTGGTCTTTTGACCACTGAAAATCAGTGTATTTTAGTGTCAAAAAAGGATGGTTTGAAGTCTTGCATAGGGGAGGGACACCCCTCTCCCTTCATGGTTTGTTTCCTTGCTTATTGAGCTCAAAAGGGTAGCATGTGTGCTTGATGATCCTTGGCCTCATTTCAGAATTTTTTTTAGGCATTTTAGGTCATATGCAACCTCTGTTTTTGGCCGGATTTATGCCTCCTTGCATGCTTGTAATACTTGCTTTGTATTGCTCTACTTTGCTTAGAAGTACATACCATGATTAGGCCATGATCCTTGTGTAAGTTGGCTTAGTTCCATGGAGTTTCTAGTGTTGTTTTTCCATGCTTAAGGTCTTTTGGTTATCCATTTAGTCATGCTTGACATGTGTGTTAAGGTTGCTTTGTATTTTGGCTTAAAGGCTTTGAGCATGTTGGCCTCTAGTATGTATGTTTGTGATTACCCTCATGATGTAACATCATCTAAGGACCACATTTTAGTCCAAGAATCGTGCTTGTATGTGTGCATGTATGGCCTCTTTCATGCCTTGAGGGTGTGTCCTCTTATGCCTAGGAATGAGCCTTAGTGCATATGCTTCATGGGAGATACTTTAGCTGCCATATTAGGAGTTTTTGGGGTCCTATTTTGCATGCAAAAATTCCTTTTTTTTTTTACTTGCTTTGATCATGCCATGAGAGGTCATGTTGGTGGGGGAAAGTTGTCCCCTTTTGTGCCTTAACTTTGGGACCATAAGTTTGCTTGTTCACATGAGTTGATTGTCTATCATTTTGAGCATTTTTGGTGCTGTTTAGAGGAGAATAAAGGTCTGCACCTTTATCACTTTCAGGCTCTCTTGCATGCTTGCTTCATGTTTGTTGCATGGTCATTCCATTAAGCCTTGTAGCATATCAATCCCATGGTCAAATTGGTCCATGTTTGCATCATGTTTGTACCTTGTATGCTTGGCACCATACATTTTGTCATGTTGGTTGCATAATGCTTGTTGTGCTTTACATCTTGGTGGCATGGTGCATTTGAGCCTTATGAGCATAACATGCATTGCATTTACTTGGTTTGGGGTGTCAAACCAAGTGTGGGAATCACGGACCATTCGTACTTCAAGTGATGTAATGTGCCTCGATCCCCGGTCATCGGGACCCTTGACTCTAACTTGATAAGGCCTCGGTTTTCATTTTGTTTGTTGCATACATCCTTACATTAAGTCGCAAATTTGATCCCTTGAGTCATCATGCACCATTGATGGCTCAAAGATCGAAGGTCATGCTTCTTTGAGTTCAAAATATGATAAGAAGCACAACCATGCCCACATGTACCTGAAAAGCTTTTGGAAAGTTATTTGGCTTAATCTGTGAAAGAAAAGCTAAGTTACCACAAATGTTTCTAAATGAAGAGCGAGTGGCAACACCTTTGGTGGGATCACCTAGGATTAAATCCTTAGGGTGATTGTGAACAAACTTTCATTCTCTTGGCAAATCGTCATTGTTTTCTCCTTCTCCTTGAGGTGGGAGAATAGGTTGTTCAAGCTCTTGATCAACTCACACGGTTGGTCCTCTTCTTTGTAGATACTTGAATCTTCCACATTTGGTTCCAAATCTATATCATCACTAGCAACTTGCTTTTGAGATGAGATGTTAGTTTTATCAAATTCCACGTGTATAGATTCTTCAATAACAAGACTCCTTTTATTAAAAACATAATAAGCTTTGCTAGTTAAGGAATAGCCAAGAAAAATTGCTTCATCAAATTTACCTAAGTTGTCCTTACCATTATTATGCACATAACATTTACAACCAAAAACAAGTAAGTGACTAATGTTGGGCTTTCTATCATGCCAAAGTTCATAAGGAGTCTTTTTGAGAATAGGTCTAATCAATGCATGATTTAAAATATAGCATGCAATGTGAACAGCCTCGGCCCAAAAATATTTAGGAAGATTATTTTCACAAAGCATTATTCTACTCATTTCTTCTAAAGTTATATTCTTCATTTCTACTACACTATTTTGTTGAGGGGTTCTAGGTGCTAAAAAATTATGTCCAATACCATGCTCATCACTGTGGGGGCCAAATATTGGGAGTCGTAGAGATTCCGGAGAGTCGAACATTGAAGAATCAAGATTCGAAACATTCGGCCATTGCCACGGAAACTTGGACCCAACCTTATTCGGCTAGATAGTCGATAAAGCAAGGGGCTGAGTGAAGATCGGTTTATTACAAAATATGCCGAATAGGAGGTTGGATTTGGAACTAATCCCGAGGTCCAATGAAGAAAAGATATAAATAGAAGAGACATTAGCCAGAAAGAGGTATGTGATAATTGTGGTGTTTAACTTAGAATACCAGTAATCTAGAAGGAGAGACTGACTTGTCCGTCAGAGTGCTAATTCTGGTTGGCACCGAGTCAGGGTTTCCTAAATTTCCCAAAAATAAAATATTTAGGTAGCGACTCTGTATCTGGCAAAGCAGTCCATGTTTGGCACTTCTTTCCTAAAAATCTGTTTTCTCAAAACGATTTGTCGGATTTGGACTCTTTGGTTCAGATTAAGAACCGTGACACAAAATTGAGTCCGAACTGTAGCGCGAGGACCTCACGCGGGCGCGTCTATAGGTAGCTATACAAAGCAAGCCATGGATGGCCTAAGCAACCAAAAACAGACCTTAAGCATGCTAAAACAAGCATAAAAGCTTCACAAAGCTAGGCCAAAACAAGTAAGCATAGTGGTCTAAATGCTTGGCACGTGTTAAGGCAATTCATGGCATTACAAGACAAGTATGCAAGGCAAGCATGGTGTGTCTAAACCAAGTAAAAAAAGTGTTATATCATGGCAAAATAAGCACAAATAACACTTAAGACATGGCCAACATGAACTCAAGAATGGTGCTCACACATGAGGCTAAAATGGCACATTTTGAAGACAACAAGGAGAGGGGATGGCCCTCTCCTTCTTAGTACCTTAAGACACCATCCTCACCACTAAAATCCCTCAAAATTTCAGTGGTGAGGAGGCCCAAACAAGATGGTCCCGAAGCTCACCAAAAATAGCACAAAATGGGCCAAACAAGGCCTAAGAGGGGGTAAATGACCCCAAACACAAAAGTGACCTTAATGAAGTATCTTAAACACAAAAAAATAGAACTTTTTTATGTTATACACGAAGCTCAAAACAGCAAGAAAGATAGGCTAAAAGTGTGTGCAAAAATGGGAAATAAAGAGGGAAAGGGGTTACCTTTGTAGCCTAAAGGGGACAGCAGCCTCTTGGTCCAAAAAACAGTCTCTTAACCTCTGAAAATGGCCTCCAAGCTCCTTAGGTTGATGATGGAAGGGTTAGGCCAAGAGTTGTAGTGCAAATGTGCAAGAACTAGACCCTTTTGAACCCTCTAACCCACACAAATGTAGAGAGAGACGGAGATATAGAGAGGGAGTGATATATCTATCCTATATATCCGATTTTTCTAACCCTCTAAAGGGGAGGAGAGGCCCTCTTTTTATAGAGAAACCAAGGGGGCAAAGCTTCTCTTAGAAGCTTGGAGCAAAAGGGCCAAGCTTCTTGGAGTAGCTAGACAAAGGGGTCAAGAGGTTCAAGCTTCTTGGAGAAGCTAAAAAAAGGATCAAGCTTCTTGGAGAAGCTAAAAAGGGTCAAAAGGTTCAAAAGGGTCAAGCTCCCTCAAGAAAAGGTCTCGACCAGGAAAAGTGTCCGATTGATCAGAAATAGTGGCCGGCCGACCAAACACAATACCGACCGACCATCAAGAGTGCCGACCGGCCATCACCAATGGCCGGTGGCAAGGAAACAAGGCCGGTGGCCTCAAGGCATGGTTTTTGCTTAATTTCAGAACTTTTTGGGTGTTTTTAGGTCATGAGGGATCTCTGTTTTTGGCTGGATTTGTGCCTCCTTGAATGCTTGTAATACTTGCTTTGTATTGCTCCATTTTGCTTAGAAGTGCACCTCATGATTAGGCCATGATTCTTGTGTGTTTTGGCTTGGTTCCATGAAGCTTTTAGTATTGTTTTTCCATGCTTAAAGTCTGTTGGGTATCCATTTGGTCATGCTTGACATGTTTGTTAGGGTTGCTTTGTATTTTGGGCTTGAAAGCTTTGAGCATGTTGACCTCTAGCATGCATGGTTGTGATTACCCTCATGATTTAACATCATCTAGGACCACATTTTAGTCCAAGAATCATGTTTGTATGTGTGCATGCATGACCTCTTTTATGCCTTAAGGGTGTACCCTCTTGTGCCTAAGAATGAGCCTTAGTGCGTATGCCTCTTGAGAGTCATCTTGGCTGCCATTTTAGGAGTTTTTGGAGTCCCTTTTTGCATGTAAAAATTCTGTTTTTACTTGTTTTAATCATGCCATGAGAGGTCATGTTGGTGGGGGTAAGTTGTCTCCCTTTTATGCCTTAACCTTGGGACCATAAGTTTGCTTGTTAACATGAGATGTTGTCCATCATTTTGAGCACTTTTTGGTGCCGTCTTGGAGTGGACTAAGGTCTGTCCCTTTATGGTCCAAAGGCTCCATTGCATGCTTGTTTCATGTAAGTTGCATGATTGCTTCATTAAGCCTCATAGCATGCTAATCCCATTACCAAATTGGTCTATGTTTGCACCACATTTGCACCCTGCATGCTTGGCATTACACATTTGTCATGTTGGTTGCATAGTGCTTGTTGTGCTTTACATCTTGGTACCATGTTGCATTTTGAGCCTTGTGAGCATAACATGCATTGCATCATTTGGCTTGGGGTGTCAAGCCAAATACGAGGGTCAAGGGACATTCATACTCCAAGTGATGTAATGTACCTTGATTCTCGGTCACTGGGGCCTTTGACTTCGACATGATAAGGTTTCGGATTTCATTTTGTTTGTTGCATGCATCTTCATATCAAATGGCAAATTTGATTCTTTGAGCCACCATGCACCATTGATGATTCGAAGATCGAAGGACATGCTTCCTTGAGTTCAAAATATGATAGGAAGTGTGACCATGCTTACATGTGCCCAAAAACTCCATGCCATGCACTGTCTGTTCTCTGTTTGCTGTCAAATTGTCTTCTGCAGGAAGTTTCTGCCGACCGGCAGAATTTAGTGCCGACCGGCAATCTATGGAGTGCCGATGAATCCAATAAATGCCGACGGAAATTCTGGAGTGCCGGTGGGAATTCTGTCCGGCCGGTGGTGCTCTGCAGCATGTAAGGAACCTGCTCCAGGATTTGGGCAATTTTTCAGAGAGACAAAGCAGTACAAACAGAGGTGGCAGGGGTACGGTGCGGGTTTTTCGGGCAAGCCGAGTTCCGAACATGCATCATCTGCGCATCCCGAGGCAGAGGCTGTGGCCAACCTCTTCTTTCTTTTGTATCTTTTCTATTGATTAATTAGGAAATTCTGTAATAATTTTATCTGTTTATCATTTGGGACTGTAATATTTATTTGGACCCTCCGAGCGAGGGCAAATTTGTAATAAGTGTGGGTGAGTGTGTGTATGTCTTCCAATCCCCATTTCTTTCTTCCCTTTTATTTACCTGCTTATGATGGTAGATTAGGGCATCATTTGAAATTAGCATACCTTATGTTGTGCATGCGTGCATTCATTAGTATTACATGCATTAGGCTCGGTACATCACGCTAACTGCATTCGTACTTCAATTTACAAATTGAATACGTGGTAATTAATCGCATTACATATGCCATGATTAGGTTAACCGAGCCTATCTAAATTGCATCTTGTATGTGTTGCATTAGGCAAATTAACATGAATTAGGACACGCACATTTTGCTAACTAGTTTACTGTTTTGGCACGGAGTACTAGGTAAGCTTTTATGCTTTAGCATATCGCATGCGTGTGAATGTTGCCATGATAGCATGATTACCATGAGGCTAGCTGCTTATATAACTGCTCAAAGGCCTGCGATGAAGGTTGAATTACCTAAATTGGAATAATACATTAAAAACTGCGAGTTTTAAGCCCACAATAGTGGCAAAATCATCTTCTCTCTAAGCCCATTGAGGGTGCAAAATACTGCATTTTAGCCTACTTGCGAGTAGCAAACCATTTCAAACAACAATGAAATGTTTTTGTTCCAATTTGACATTGTCTATAACTTGTTTGTTGTGCGCATAACATAGTAATTCTAGGCTAATAATTGGTTTAAGAACACATAGCGTTTTCAAAATTGGATATCACGGTTAGTAGAGGCCGGTCTTCGGACCGGGCGAAAGGGGGTGCTCATAGCTGACCTTCCCCGATCGTACCCAAGCTCCCGAGCCGAGACAAACTCCGGTAATGACGGACATGTGGCCTTCGGCACCGAGTCAGGGTTTCCTAAATTTTCCCATTTTAAAAAATATTTAGGTGGCGACTCTGTATCTGGCAAAGCAGTCCATGTTTGGCACTACTTTTTCAAAATCTGTTTTCTCAAAACGATTTGCCAGATTTGGACTCTTTGGTTCAGATTTAGAACCGTGATACAAATCGAGTCCGAACTGTAGCACGAGGCCCACGCGGGCACGCCTACACCAGCTATATCTAACCATAGCTGGTCGGAACAGAGGTGGGCGCGTTCCTAGTAGCTCGATCCAGGCAGCCTCTCACTCCCTCATATCAGGGTCGAAAGGAATCGGATCACCCCCTATGCCTAAGCCTGTGATCATGGCAAAGTCGTAGAGAGTCATCGTCATCTCCCCAGCAATGGAAAGGTGGATGGAGTTTGTGGTATCCCACTATCTCTCCACTAGCGCTCCGAGAAGTGGGTGGTTCGCTATAATTTGTGTCAATCCAAAGCAGAATAGGATGAATCTGGCCTCATCAACAATGTCGCAGACTCCTGTAGGGAGCTCGTCGTAACAATCCTTAGCTATTGTAGCCCCGTAGCCCCTATATGCGCGGGAGTCACCTTGTGGCAGAAAACAGGTGAATCAGATATGGCAATGATGAAAATATAGTCAGAAAATGCAGTGCAAGAAATGCAAAAGGCAAAAATACAAGTAAACGGATCTCATACCTCAACAGCAAGGCATGAAAGGTGAAAAGTCGACTCCCTCAACAGGAGGTCATCCGGCACATTGTGAATAAACTGAGTGAAGCGTCTGATGCCTTCGGAAGGCAAGATATGTGTCAGGGGATAATACCTCGCCAGATCAAAGGGTCATAATCCCAGTGGTGGCAACTCTGGCTCAAGCTCCGAGGCGAACTTTGCCCCAAGCTCTGCCTCAATATCCTCCGCCGCCTCGCCGGCCTCAGCCATCATCGGCCTCTCGACCTCAGCCCGAGGTGCTAGTGAAGGTGGAACCTCTGGAGGGGCTCTATCACGTGGAATATCGTCTGCCATCTAGAAAATGGGTGAAAAGTCAGTGAAAAGTGAAGGAAAATGGAGAAAATAAGGTAAACTTGAAAAAAGTCAAACCGTAGGAGAGAGAAAATGAGAGGAAAAGTCAAAGCCGGAAAAAGACCACTAAACTCGAGAGGAACTCGGGGGGAACAAGCCTAGAAGGGCGAAAATGAGAAAAGAAGTGTTGAAACCAAATTTTGATCGGTTCAAAATGTTGAGAGCTAAGAGGGTTTAGCGAAGAAAGTGTGTGGGGCGTTGGAAAACGTGTATAAAGCTCGGATCTAGAGAGGGAAAGTGTCTAGAGAGACAAAGGGAGTAATTTCGGCCTTGGAGAAGTGAGGAAATGAAATGTGGATTTGTGTATATAAAAACCCGAGGCAAAGGTCGAAAATGCCCCGAATCTGCCATCGATGGCCGACCGGCCACCATTGGTGGCCAACAGACCACATTGATGGCCGACAAGCTTTAGGGGTGGCTGACAGGTGGTCGACGCCCTCCTCTTGCGGCCGGCCTGTGGCCAGTGCCCCTCCACTGAGTCTTGATGCTGTTTTGTGTCCTTGTTTTCCAAAAAAGGCAAGAAAAGTTCACTGTTGAGTTCAAATTGTCTCTACGGAAGCTCAAAACTGTGTTTTCGGCGCACGGTGTTCATCACTTGTCAACATGAATGAGGTGTGTTCTTTAAACATGCTGTAACTCTTCCGAGAGGTAAATCGGAAGTTTCCACGAATTTTGTTTTTGTCAAATACGCTTTTGTTCCTTGTATAGAAGGTGCATTTCACGTCCTTGCATAGAATATGCATTTCACGTTTGTGCAGAAGTGGTTTTGGAAATACTCTTCAGATCCTGGGAGACGCTAGTGATCCTTAGCTAGTCACCTGAAAAGACACAAACACTCCGGTCGGGGGTGCCGGAATTAGCACTCCGACGGACAAGTCAATTCTTGTACTCAAAATAGCTTGTCTTCTAAGTTAAGCAAAAAGTGATTGTTACATACCTACTAAATATGTTATTCCTGTATTTATACCTGTTTCTTTTGGGCCTCGGGGCTAGGGCCTACTTTTTAATCATTGTCCTTTCTCTTATTCGGCCCATATCTTATATTCGGCCCCCTTATTCTCGCAGGATACAGCCGATTAATATCAACCTTCTATAGTGCGTGCCTTCTGACTTTGCCATTATTCAGGTCCCTCAATTGCCCTCCGAACTCCCTATTGACGGTAGTTAATCGGCGTGTTTGGTTTTGAATTTGAAAACTCAAAATAGGTCTGACGGCTTCGCATACCCCAATAGAGATGTCAGAATGTGCACACCTTTTCGGTCATCATTATACTTTCCCGCTTCGTTCATGCATTCCTCGCATTTATTACGATTTGAAACTTCAGTCTTTTCGAATGCATAATTCGTCAAGTATTCGAGACTCTTTGACCGCCAGCGGGTATCCCTTCTCTGACTCGCATTCTCTACAATTCTTCTCCGTCTATCCTTGCCCCGTTCACTCCTCGTAAGTCTTCTTCTCTCTTCTTTGCAATCCTATTTTCTGTTTGTCATTTTGATTTCAATGGAACCTTGAATCCCCGCGGAAATGGCTAAACACTTGAAAGACCTCCTTTTTGAGGGTTGTATTTCCAGATTCCAGCGACACTTCTCCATTCCCGACGATGTCCACTTATCTCTTGTAACGGACAGTACTCCTGATATGGAGAGGGAGGATCAAAATACGATCGTCTTCCCTCTCTTATCCATAGCGGATGGCGGAGTCTGTTTTCCCCTACATCCATTGCTTAGGGCCGTCATTCGCTTTTGGAGTTTGATTCTTTCTTAACCCAACGTAAATTTCTTTCAAATCATCATGGGGGTGATAGAGTTGAACCGATGCCTTAGGATCAACCTTGGCATTCCGGCGATTCGGCACTGCTATGCTTTGGCCAAATCTTCCGGTCGGCTGGGGCGATACTTTCTCAGGACCAAGGACACTGACCATCACTTGATAACCATGCTTGCCAGTTCTGGTAAGAGAGTTGACGACGTAATGGTCAATGTCCGAGGTAATTGGGAGTTCGGTGAAGGCGAAGACCGCCTAGACCCTATTCCTAGATGGAAGGGTGATCCAGGTTGCCATGTAACGCCTCGTGTGTGTTGATCTGCCTTTTAACAGATTGAAGAAGATTCTTCCCTCAACCGACGACGCAGTTCTTGAGGAAATTAAGTCTGCACTCAGATACTTCGGCCGTCCAAACGTACAAAAGCAAGGGAGAGCTGCTCACATACTCCTTCGATACGAACCTGCTTATACTACAATCTCGGCCGTGGACGGCATTCCAATTCCATCCGGCGATCAACACCTTTCGGCTCTTCTCTTTCCCAGCTTCAAGAGCCTTTGGCAAATTGGCCTCGAAGATTCGGATTCGGGGGAAAACGCGGAGCCGGTGGTAGAGGTAGTTGCCGAACCAACCAGAGAGGCCGCTGAGGAGGCCAAAGAGGTCGACGAGGCGATACGCTCGGCGTTCGAGGCTGCCGAACTTAACCAGCCTTCACCGTCCACTTCAGGTCGGGTAGAGTTTTCTTCTGGAGATATTTTTGCGAATTTGGGAGACCTACCCGGCAATTTTTTCGAAGGTATGGCTGGGGAAAACCTTACGCAGATGGCGCAAAAGAAAAATGCCGAGCGAATGGCTTCTTGAAAGAAGGCCGAGGCCGCCCATTCTGAGCCCACCTTGATTAAAGCTTTCGTACCCGTTATTGAAGAGACAGCTCAGGTTGTTGCGGCCGAAGCGGGGAAAGAAGTTGAACAACAAGTCATTGACGAACGGCTGATTCCGGAGGAGCAGGGCAAAAAGTGTAGTGCCGAGGGAGTGGTTGGGTCAGAGATTAGCCCTGCTTCCAAACAGCCTCGTTTAGAAGAGTCGGACGTGGTTGCTCCTTTTATTGTTCGGCCAAACGTCAGAGATACACCGATCTCTTCTTACGCTTCAGCCGTTGAGGATCCAGTCGTGGCGTTGAGCCTGGCAGCTTCAATTTCCTTGCCGGTTAACAACGCAGCCTTTTGTGCCGTGCCAGATGTTATGACCGTAGCCCTATCTGCGCAGTCGGCGCTCCTGGTAAGTCACCATCTCAAATTCTCTTGAATTTGTTTTCATAAAGGTATCTGACGATCCCAACTTTTTTTGTAGACGGTTGGCAGGATCGCGGACCTAGGTCGCTGCCTGCATGATGCCCTTGGCAGGATTGATCGTTTGCAAATGGAGGCGGATGGTCAAAAGAGTAGGGCCAAGTTTGAAGTGATGAGAGCCGCAATGGAGAGTGCGCGAGCTGAAGCAGAGAAGGAGAGGGCTCGCTCAGCTGAACAGCTCCGCTCTAACGCCAAGAGTAGGGCAAATGCGGGCGAAGAATCGCTCAAGTTAGCCAAGGAGGCGCTTGCCGAGGTGGAGGTTCAGTTAGAGGAGCTCAAGGCGGCCAAGGAAAAAGCCGATTCTGAGGCTTTTGCGGCATTTGAGGCAGGAAAAAGCGCCGCCTTTACGAAATATGTAGATGAAGTCCCCAAATTTGAGAATCGGGGGTTCAAACATAGGTGGCTCAAAGCCCTTGCTGCCGCTGGAGTTACATTGACCTTGCCAATTCTCTCCGAGCAAGTGGACGTTGAGCCACTTGAATCTGACCCCGAGGATTGATCAGGGAGACATTTCAATTTTATTAAGTATTTTTAATTCCGATGTAAGTTTTTGTTCGGTAGATTTTTGTTGGTTCAGGGTAGTTTTCATGTATAAATTGGTTACTATTTGCGTTCAATTTATTAATAAAAATTTCCTTGTTATTTCACCATCACTTGTACACAGTTTGTGAAGTTATGTTAATGAATAATGTTTTGCCTTTCACTACTTTGGATAAAATCATTGTTGTGTTTAAGCTTTTAGAGATTGAATATCTTATGACAATATTGATTTATCATTCATATGCCGAGTATTGTGGGCATTCAAGCCAAATATGTTGGTGAAATTTCCCTGGCCCCAGGTGGTTCATGATCGTTCAGATGCCAGATATATTGATGAATCTTAAGAATTTTGAATAATCGATTCATGAGCCGTCTGGGGCAATTGAGCCAAATATATTGATGAATCTTAAGAATTTTGAATAATCGATTCATGAGCCGTCTGGGGCAGTTAAGCCAAATATATTGATGAATCTTAAGAATTTTGAATAATCGATTCATGAGCCGGCTGGGGTAGTTGAGCCGAATAGATTGATGAATCTGCCCTTGCCCCAGGCGGTGCATGATCATTCGGGCGCCGGACGATTGAGGTTTTCTCAATTAATGAGATTGCCTCGAGGGCGCTGCCTCTGTAAAGGATAAATGAACAAAGGTACAACCTTTATGAGCTTAGTAAACAGCTGACTCCAGCTCTTGGAGGAAGATTTATTGTGTGAATGTCGAACATACTCTTTTTTAACAGCAGAGGGGAAGCGAGGACGCTAGCTGAGCTGGGCGGCGACATGAATCGAGGTGGTGAACCTTCACGCACAGGAAGTAGGAGTTCTAGGGATCGGGAGAGGTGTCAGTCTCCGCGACGTCGAAGCAGGTCACCCAGGCGGGACAAGAAGTCGCAGGGCAGATCTCCTCAACCCCAAATCGAGAGGGGATCTGACGCGAAACCATGCCCATTAAGCTTTGCGGTATTTGTGGGGAATAGACCCATGACAAAGGCGGACTCGATCGTTCGAGACCCAAATTTAGCAGTCGATTGCTCGACAAATTTTTCCTCCTGAGGGTCAGCAATCGATGGTAGGTCGCCAGGACTATGACGTATTTCGCGAAGGCATTCACGGGGCGGTGAAGGGGCTTTACACTGCCTATGAAATTGGCATGCGGCTGTGTGCTGCCCATCGAGAATTGGAGAAGAAGGAGGGACGTATTCAAAGTTTGGAGGCTCGCGCGGAGGCGCTGAGCGTGAGTTGAGGAAGATTAGGGCGGCTCAGGCACAACCTGCTGGGCAGGGAAACCCAATTGTGGAGGAAAGGGTTACCAGTTGGCTCATCAGTACCGTGCTCGCTGATCGTGAGATGGCGAGTATGTTTGCAATGGAGTTTGCGAAGGGAAGGGCCTATGAAAAAGGTTTTCATGAAGGCCGAAAAGTTGGAATCGAAAAGACCAAGGAGAAGCTTGCCGAAGAGGTTTGCCGATGTGAGAATCGTGGATTTAGGCACGATTGGATCAAGGCATCTCAAGCCGCGAAAGCTCTTCGAGCGTCAGGCATTGATTCATCATCGCCACTCTACCACAATATACATTTTCCGTTTTTCACATTTGAAGTCGAGAAAAGTGAGGATGAGGGTGACGCCGTATAAGAATACGCATTGTAAGGTTGAAACGCAATAAAAACTATGTAATTTATTGTTGGATTGAATAAAAATGTTCTATTATAAATATTTCGTCGTAGTTCGTATTCGGCATATACGTGTTTCGTTTTATTACATGGATGTTTGAATGAATGTACAAACATTGATCGTATAGTGATACGCCGGCTTATAGGCGGGGTCGGCCCAATTGTGATGGTCATTTATTCTTGAATGTGGTCACTGTAATTTCAAGAGGCCAAAAGCCAATACGTAGTGGCTGTGGCAAATTCCAGATAGCGCGGGGTCTAAATGCTTGGCCGGTTGGATTGATAACGCTGCCCCTGTCCCAGTCAGTGCGTGGTCCAAAAAGCCATTTGGGTACCTAGGCCATGGTGAATGTCAATCGACGTTCGTCTCTTGGGGTTTTGGCATTAATGAAATTGCCTCGGGATCACTGCCAGCATTTAAAAATAAATGGAATGGACTCTTCGTGCCAGTGACCTCATTAATATAACGCCATTTGTTGTGTGGGGTTATACAATATTGTGGATGTAAAACAGAGTTTCTTTAATCAGCCAAATTCGAACTTTGGCCGAGCTTGACGCCGCAATGGATCACAGTGGAGAATTCTCCGGTGTGGGAGGTAGGTCGTTGAAAAGAAACGGGAGGCGCGTCAGCCTCCAAGTCGTCGAAGCAGACCGCCCGGAAAGGAGACACAACGACCGTTGCCCTTAACCTTCCTTGTCTTGGATCTTGGCCTTGACATTGTCGATGGTGTTGGAGGGGGGTCCAGAGATATGCTAATTCTGGCACGGTTGGATCAAGGCATTTTGAGCCGCGGAGGCTTTCCACACGACGTGCATTGATTCGAGGCCTCCGCTGTATCAACGTGATTAATTCTCCTTTTCGCCTTAGAAGTTAAAAATAGATATTATAATGTTCGAATGCGGATTGTGTCTATGTAACAGCTGTTTGATCAAATAAAAAGTTTTATTTCAAACATTTGCGTCTTACTCTGGATTTTTTATATGCTTAGCTAAGCACCTTATTTCGAATGTTGGCATGTTTTGTTTCGTTTTATTCGTGCCGAAGGGTGCTCCGAATTCGGAGGTATGATCTGCCCTAGGATGTTACGAGTCAGAGGCGCTGCGAATTTGGAGTCTTAATCTACTCAAAGACATCTTGCGCTGACGGGGCTCTGTAACCAGCGTTTCGATGCGGAGACTTTAATCGGCCCTAAGGTGTCATGCACCAAAAGGGGGCTCCAAATCCGGAGACTTAGTTTGGCCAATCGTGATATCCACGAAGGGCACTCCGAATCTGGAGTCTTAGTCAGCCCTAAGGTGTCATGCACCAAACGGGGCTCCGAATCCGGAGACTTTAATCGGCCCTAAGGTGTCATGCACCAAAAGGGAGCTCCGAATCCGGAGACTCAGTTTGGCCAATCGTGATATTCACGAAGGGCGCTCTGAATCCAGAGTCTTAGTCAGCCCTAAGGTGTCATGCACCAAAGGGGGCTCTGAATCCGGAGACTTAGTTTGGCCAATCGTGATATCCACGAATGGCGCTCCGAATCCAGAGTCTTAGTCGGGCCTAACGTGTCATGCACCAAACGGGGCTCCGAATCCGGAGACTTTAATCGACCCTAAGGTGTCATGCACCAAAAGGGGGCTCCGAATCCGGAGACTTAGTTTGGCCAATCGTGATATCCACAAAGGGCGCTCCGAATCCAGAGTCTTAGTCGGCCCTAAGGTGTCATGCACCAAAGGGGGCTCCGAATCTGGAGACTTAGTTTGGCCAATCGTGATATTCATGAACGGCGCTCCGAATCCAGAGTCTTAGTCGGCCCTAAGGTGTCATGCACCAAAGGGGGGGCTCCGAATCTGGAGACTTAGTTTGGCCAATTGTGATAACCACGAAGGGCGCTCCGAATCCGAAGTCTTAGCCGGCCCTAAGGTGTCATGCACCAAAAGGGGGCTTCGAATCCGGAGACTTTAATCGGCCCTAAGGTGTCCATCACCAAAAGGGGGCTTTAAATCGGCGATATGACGGGCACTACAATAGGAGTTGGGAAATGAATTTAAGCGAGGAAGAAAAATGGTTTGCATTGTAGAAGTAAAATGTATACAAGTATCAAAGCCCACAGGTCGGGTCAGTGAAAAGGTTTTCATAAAATCTCTGCTTCTGGCAATTGCGGGGAGCCACGCATTTCTTCAATGCCGTGGGCTGTCGGAAAGCGTACAAGCTGATGATAAGTGCTTAGAACGGCCTTCATAATATGTAACCAGGTTCACCCCATGATGACGTTATACGGCGAAGGGAGCTTTACGACCAGGAATTCTACTTCGACCGTTCTAGAGCCTGCTCGTACAGGTAGTGTGATCTTTCCTAACGGCTACTCAGGGTTCGTGTTAAAGCCGAACAATGGGTGAGGAGCCGGAGACAGATCTGACTTGTTGAAGCCGAGTTTGATGAAAGTCTTGTGATACATAACCTCTGAAGTACTCCATGGGTCTATGAGAATGCATTCAATGGTGAACCGATTTACGCGTAATCTGATGACCAACGGATCGACATGGGAGGCTGTTGTGCCGCTAAGATCGGAGTCATTGAAAGTGATTGTCGGAGCTTCTCTGGGCCATTCGGTCAGAATATGTTGCTTTTGGGGGATTGGATGCGATTGGATTGCATGCATGGTTGGGGGCGCTGGCAGGCTGTAGATTATAAGGATCACACCAGGTGAGGGTGAGTCCTGCCTCAAGGCTAGTGCCTTGATTGGCTTGCCGTTTCTCACGTACTGCTGCAGTCGGCCGTCTTGCACCAGTTCTTCCAGGTGATCCTTTAATGCGTAACAATTCTCAGTCTCATGGCCATGATCTTTGTGATACTCGCACCACCTATCCCTTCTTCGCGTCTCGGGAGGTCCCACCATCTTCAACGGCCATTTGAAGAATGGAAGGTGTTGGACCTTGGTCATTATCGCAATGATTGGTTCGGACAATTCTGTGTACTTCTTGTCGGCACGCCTCAAGCGCCTGCTATTGACTTGCAGTTGTTCATTCGTCCGATGGGAGCATTGATCGCTTGATCGGCGAGAGTCCTGCCTTTTGTCTCTTTTAGTGCATTGTCGTGGTTCAGGCTCGGAGGTGGCACGAAACTTATTGGTTGAGCAATTTCAGGGAGTGTTGTTTTGTTGGACGTTTGTCCGGCTTTTATTCTCAAGGCATCGTCTTCGACTTTGCAATACTCCTCAACTTTCTACATCAACGCCCAGACTGTTTTGGGGGGTCTTCTGGTCAGGGAACTGCGAAGAACGCTGTCAGGGTGTAGTCCCATTTTGAAGGCAGTGATGGCCATGGAGTCGTTGCAAGCGTCGTCAACGAGATTGAAACACTCCCATTAGCGCGCCGAGTACGCTCTGAGCGTTTATTTTGACTGGATCTGCATAGCCCAGAGAGAGTCGGCTTGTTTCTGTTGTACCTCGTTGGTGATGAACCTGGCCCAGAAGGATTTCTATAATTAACGGAAGCTTTTGATCGAAGCCGGCTCCAGCTTGTAATACCACCTGACAGCTAATAGCCCCAGGTTGCTAGGGAATATTTGGCACATGAGGGCCTCGTTGTCTGCATGCAATGTCATGGCCTGCTTGTAGTGACGGATATGATCAGTGGGGTCTGATTTTCTGTCATAGAGAGTGAATGACGGAGCTTTGAACTTCTTGGGCAGGGCCACCCTTACAATCCGTTGGACAAAGGGATTATGCTGGTCGTCTTCATCTGAACTGCTTCTTCTGCCCTTATTCCTCGTATGAAGACTCTTTTTAGAAGAGCTAGAAATTTTGGATCGTCCCCTCTTGTTGAGCTCCGTGGACAGTGAGTTGGAGTCGCTATCGGTATCCCTTGGTCGGGCTCGAGGTCGTTGTCCACCTGCCTTCGGAGGATGTTTGGAATCTTGGCGCACGGCTTCTCTAGATATTGCCACTTCTAGGGCCAAATCTTGACAGAGATGTTCATTTTCAGCGATCATGTTCTCCAGCCTTTGTTCATTCTGCTTTGCTTGTTCCATGATCGCTTGCATTGTCTCTTGCACTGAAGTCGTTGGTGAATCGAAGTTCAAGGCGTGTCTTGCAGCAATGGTTTCCTTTCCGAGCATATTTGATGGAGTGAGGTCATCTCTTTGTGTGGTCTTGTCGGTGGCTATCGGAGGATCTTCGGTCACGCTTACCATGGATGTATTTGAGTATTCCCACAAACGGCGCTAGTTGTGGAGAAGTGGTTTTGGAAATACTTTTCAGATCCTGGGAGACAATAGTGATCCTCAGCTAGTCACCTGAAAAGACACAAACACTCCGGTCGGGGGTGCCGGAATTAGCACTCCGATGGACAAGTCAGTTATTGTACTCAAATTAGCTTGTCTTCTAAGTTAAGCAAAAAGTGATTGTTACATACCTACTAAATCTGTTATTCCTGTATTTATACCTGTTTCTTTTGGGCCTCGGGGCCAGGGCCTACTTTTTAATCATTGTCCTTTCTCTTATTCGGCCCATATATTATATTCGGCCCCCCATATTCTCGCCGGATACAGCCGATTAATATCAGCCTTCTATAGTGCGCGCCTTCTGACTTTGCCATTTCCCACAACGTTGTTGCATAGAATATCCATTTCATGTTTTCGCATAGAATATGCATTTTACATATGTTGTTACGTAAGATATGCATTTCATATATGCACTACGTGTGTGTCTTGCATCGGCTATGATTCACGTATAGAATATGCTTTCATTCTGATTTCATGCATAGAAAATGCTCTTGTTTCCTCTGTAGAACATGCCTTCAACTAACATCATATTTTGGTTGTTTTTCTTGTATAGAACATGCACGGTTATTGTATCGTACTTGTTACGTTTCTTTCTTACACAGGCAAACAATATTGCATGTATGGTTCATTCAGAGGAGTTCCAGATAAGTCATTCGTGTCCTGGTAAGAGAACCCGCGTAGCTTTATAGATAGCATCATGAGTGCATCTATCACACACATTCACTTTCTTAGTGCATCTATCGCACACCTATCGCACAGCTCTCTATTGTTTTACCTCGGGACGTACGAAGTACGTGCCCGAGTGGTTGTTTCTCAGGACACATGAAACGCACCCGAGTGGTTGTTTCACAAGACATATGAAATGCGGCCCTGGGCAAGTTTTACCTAAGAACGTACGAAGTACGCGCTCGAGTGGTTGTTTCTCAAGACGCGTGAAACGCGGCCCTGGGCAGCTTTTACCTCGGGACGTACGAAGTACGCACCTGAGTGGTTGTTTCTCAAGACGCGTGAAACACGGCCCTAGGCGAGTTTTACCTCGGGATGTACGAAGTACGCGCCCGAGTGGTTGTTTCTCAGGACACGTGAAACCCAGCTCTGGGCGAGTTTTACCTTAGGACTTACGAAGTACGTGCCCGAGTGGTTGTTTCTCAGGACGCGTCAAACGTGGCCCTGGGTGGGTTTAATCTTGGGACGTGTGAAACACGGCCCCGAGTGGTTATTTTTCTCAGGACGCGTGAAACACAGCCCTGGGCGAGTTTCATCTCAGAATGTCCAAAGCATGAGCCCGAGCAGTTTTTGTGTTGTGTCTCGGGACACGTGAAACACGGCCTTAAATGGTCTTCCTTGTTTCTCAAGACGTGTGAAACACAAGCCTGGGCGGTTTTCAATTTCTTGGGACATGTGAAACACGGCCCCGAGTGGTTTTGTTCTCAGTTTCTCAGGATGCGTGAATTGCAACCCTGAGCGGTGTTTTCTTTCCTCGTCTCTTGTTTTGGCAAGGTTAGAGTGTGTTTTATCTCTTGTATCAAAACCTGTGTTAGTTTTAAGCTTGAAGCTGCTTATTCATATGCTGTTATCTTGCTTATAGTATACATTCTTGCTTATCGCATTTGTTATTGCTAAATGCATCATCTTGCATGATCATGAGCTTTCAACATGGTCGGCTTCAAGAAGCATATAAGTCCAACCTTCAAATTGCTTTGTATGCATATCATTTGCATCTTGCCCAAGAAGTACACTAATTTGATTCCTTGCAAAGGGATATGTAGGCAGCCTACGGGCCCAGCCATTTATTTTCTGTCTTGTTTGTTTGTCCAAGTCTTTCAGTCTTGTCAAAATCGGTCATCTTTGGACTTTGACATTCACTCACGTCATTTCATGACTCCGAGTTTTGTCAAAGAGGGGCAATTGTAGACACCCCATTTTTGACCGTCCTCAAGACTTGGACGTCATCTCTTGTGCACTCAATGATTATGACTGCATGTGCTCGTTTTAGTGCCCGAAGTCCTCTGTGGAATGCCCGGTCTTTGAGCCTTTTAACCCTATCTATTCTATGTCTTGTTTTGGACCAAAACCTTGGTGTTTCAAGCCTGAACTTTCTGGTGACCTGTCGGCCACCACCATAGGCTGTCGACTATGTATCTTAGTTGTCAGCCATTGGTGTGGCCAGTCGGCCACCAGTGGTGGCCGGTCGGCTACTAGTAGTGGCCGATGGCCACCAGTGTGTGTTGCAGATATTTTATGCCAGTTGTGCAAGTTGTTTGCACGGATGCATGCATCTGCACCCACGTGTGGGGCTGGATCTCCTTGTATGGAATTCATGTTTTCTATATATAGGGGGTCTCCACCCCCATTTTTTGGGGTTAGAATATTTGGAACAAAAATCTCTCTCTCTTGTGCAAATTTGTGCATATTAGTCTACATACACTACACCTTTGCCTACACTTCCTAAATCAAAGTTGATCATCTTTGAGTTGAGGTTCCTTGAGGCCTTCTTGGAGCTCTTGAAGGTGGTTTTGGCTTGAATTGTTGTCTAAAGTTGAACTTTGCTTCAAGAGGTATAGTACTCTTTTTTTTAACTTGTTTTTCTATCTTTTCCCACTGTTTTTGGGCTGTTTTTGAATTGTAAAAACTCTGTTTTTATGGGCTGAAATTGGTGGTTTTAGGCTATTTAAGGTTAGGGGGTGGTTCACCCTTCTTTATTCCTTATTTGTAAGGCCTTTCCACCTTTGGTTCCCACTTTCAAACCATATTTTTTTTGGGCCTTTAAACACTAAATTTCAGAGTATTTTCAGTGGTGAAAATCATATTTTGAAGTCCAAATTTGAAGGGGTTAGCCTCCCCTCCTTGTGCAAGATTCAAAACAATTCAACGAATGTATGTTTTAAGCCCACTTTGCGAAGTGGCAAATCATGTTTTAAGCCCACTTAAGGTGGCAAATCTGCATTTCTAAGCCCACTTGAGGGTGGCAAATTCAAACCATTTTCGAAAACAAAACATGAGTTGAATTGTTTTGAATCCTGCACTTTTAGTCTATACTTGTATGTGTGCGTCACATAGTAAAGTTAGTTTAATAACCGGAATAAGAACACATAATGTTTATAAAACATCACATCATGATTAGTAGAGGTCGATCTTCGATTGAGCGAGCGGGGGTGCTCATTTTAGGACCTTCCCCTCTCGTACCCAAGTTCCCGAGCTGAGGCAACTTTGGTGATGACAGACACGCGGCCTTTGGCACGAGTTAAGGTTTCCTAAATTTCCCAAAAACAAAATATTTAGGTGGCGACTCTGTAATCTGGCAAAGCAGTCCAGTTTTGGCATTATTTGATTTAAAATCAATTTTTCAAAATGATTTGCCGGATTGGACTCTTTGGTGTTTATCAATTTCACATTGCACTTATGAGACTAGATTCAGAACCACAGGTAGAGTCTGAACTATGAGGCCTTCTTTTCAACCCTTTCTGAAAGGCAAGGGCGCGGAAAAAGGTGAGTACACAATTGCTACTGTTAACTAATATCTAATAAAAGGTCCATAATTGCTCATGTATAATCAGTTTAACTCATTACAAAGAGAGTTTTGAATATTAATTAAGTTCCCATAACTTAGGGAATTTCAATCTATAAATTTTAATTTCATTCCAAAATCCAAATTTACATATCTAAACAGAGTTTAATTGGAGTAAATCACATAACCTTCTTTTTCTTTGGGTTCAATCGGTCATAGATTAGTTTGAAATAATCACTATATCAATCAACACAATCAAAATCCAACAATATCTTTAAAGTCAATAATTTCCAAACTCAATAACAATCACATGAAGAACTACATATAACCCGATCGAACTATACTCATTAAAGTTAAACAACAACCTCAAACTACATAGTATTGCTATATCAATAGGCCAAATATCCTTACTCACGTACCCATTGTCTTTTACCCATCATGTTTTTAATGATGGCATGGATAGAAGAAAAACTTTCACACATAACTTTCACAAGTGGTTGGAAATATTGCCATAAAATGCAATATATTGATATAATATCTACTTGTAGCCAATGTTATTGGTATTTTAGCATAAACCAGAATTTTTTTTTCTTTTAAAACAGAAATAAAAATTCTAGGATTTTTTTTTTTTTTTGTGATGGCAGATATATATGTGTAACAGCGCCCGCGTGGGCCTCGATGCTACAGTTCGGACTCGATTTGTGTCACGGTTCTTAATCTGAACCAAAGAGTCCAAATCTGGCAAATCGTTTTGAGAAACAGATTTTTGAAAAAGTAGTGCCAAACATGGACTGCTTTGCCAGATACAGAGTCACCACCTAAATATTTTTAAAAAAATGGGGAATTTAGGAAACCCTGACTCGGTGCCAAAAGGCCACGTGTCCGTCATCTTGGGTACGATCGGGGAAGGTCAGCTATGAGCACCCCCTTTCGCCCAGTCCGAAGACCGGCCTCTACTAACCGTGATATCCAGTTTTGAAAATGTTATGTGTTCTTATTCCAATTATTAACCTAGAATTGCTATGTTATACGCGCAGCAAACAAGTATAGACCAAATTGCCCAAATTGGAACAAAACATTTCATGTTTGTTTTGAAAAATGGTTTGCTACTCGCAAGTAGGCTAAGATGCAGGTTTTGCCACCCTCAAGTGGGTTTTTAGAAAAGATGGTTTTGCCACTATCTAGTGGGCTTTAAAATTCACAGTTTTAATGTGTTATCCCAATTTCAGCAATTCGACCTCCATCCACAGGCATTCAAGCAATTTATCTCATGTAAGCACTTAGCCGCCTGGCAAGCATACTATTATGGCAACATTCACACGCATGTTGGATGCTAAAGCATAACCACTTACATTGTACTCCGTGCCAAAACAATAAACTAGTTAGCAAATGTGCGTGTCCTAGTTCATGTTATTTTGCCTAATGCAACACATACAAGATGCAATTTTAGTTAGGCTCGGTTAACCTAAATATGGCATACGATATGCAACCAGCTGATTCATGTATTCAATTTTGGAATTTGAAAATACGAATGCGGTTAGTATGATGTACCGAGCCCGGTGCATGTCAACAGATGCATGAATGCACGCATGCACTTCATAAGATATGCTAATTTCAAAAATGCCCTAATCTACCATCATAAGCAGGTAAATAAAAGGGAAGAAAGAAATGGGGATTGGAAGACATACACACACTCACCCACACTTATTACATGTTTACCCTCACTCGGAGGGTTCGAATTAATATTACAGTCCCAAAATAATGAACAAATAAAATTATTACAAAATTTCCTAATTAATTAAAAGAAAGGAAGCAAAAGGAAGAAGAGGGTGGCCACAGCCTCTGCCCCGGGGTGCGCAGATGATGCATGCTCGAATCCGCCTCGTCCGGAAAACCCGTACTGTACTCCTGTCGCCTCTGTTTGTACTGCCTTATCTTTCTGAAAATTTCCAAAGTACTGGAGCAAGTTCCTTGCATCCTGCAGAGCACCACCGGCCGGACAGAATTACCACCGGCACTTCACAGTTCCCATCGGCACTCTATTGGATTTATCGGCACTCCAGATAGTGCCGGTCGGCACTAAATTCTGCCGGTCGGCAGAAACTTCCTGCAGAAGACAATTTGACAGCAAACAGAGAACAGACAGTGCATGGTATGGAGTTCTTGGACACATGTAAGCATGGTCCTACTTCTTATCATATTTTGAACTCAAAGAAGCATGACCTTCGACCTTGAACCATCAATGGTACATGGCGGGTCAAAGGATCGAATTTGCCATTTGATATGAAGATGCATGCAACAAACAAAATGAAAACCAAGGCCTTATCAAGTTAGAGTCAAAGGTCCCGATGACCGGGAATCGAGGCACATTGCATCACTTGAAGTATGAATGGTCCTTGATTCCCAAACTTAGTTTGACACCCCAAACCAAGTAAATGCAATGCATGTAATGCTCAACAAGGCTCAAATGTATCATGCCACCAAGATATAAAGCACAACAAGCATTATGCAACCAACGTGACAAAGGTACAATGCTAAGCATACAAGGTACAAAAATGGTGCAAACATGGACCAATTTGACCATGGGATTGATAAGCTACAAGGCTTAATGGAACAACTATGCAACAAACATGGAGCAAGCATGCAAGAGGGCTTAAAATGGCAAAGGGGGCAGGCCCTCACCCTTCTCAAAACAGTGGCCAAAAGTGCTCAAAATGATGAACAATCAACTCATGTTAACAAGCAAACTTATGGTCCCAAAGTTAAGGCACAAAAGGAGACACTTCACCCTCATTAACATGGCCACTCATGGCATGATTAAAGCAAAGCAAAAACAGAATTTGTGCATGCAAAATAGGACCCCAAAAACTCCTAATATGGCAACTAAAATATCTCCCATGAAGCATATGCACTAAGGCTCATTCTTAGGCATAAGAGGACACACCCTCAAGGCATGAAAGAGGCCATGCATGCACACGTACAAGCATGATTCTTGGACAAAAAAAATAGTCCTTAGATGATATTAAATCATGAGGGTAATCACAAACATACATGCTAGAGGCCATCATGCTCAAAGCTTTTAAGCCAAAATACAAAGCAACCTTAACACACATGTCAAGCATAACTAAATGGATAACCAACAAACCTTAAGCATGGAAAAACAACACTAGAAACTTCATGGAACTAAGCCAACTTACACAAGGATCATGGCCTAACCATGAGATGTATTTCTAAGCAAGATGGAGCAATACAAAGAAAGTATTACAAGCATACAAAGAGGCCCAAATCCGACCAAAAACAGAGGTTATATATGACCTAAGATGCCTAAAAAAATGCTGAAATGAAGCCAAGAGACATCAAGCACACATGCTATCCCTTTGAGCCCAAAAAGCAAGGAAACAAACCATGAAGGGAGAGGGGTGTCCCTCCCCTATGCAAGACTTCAAACCAACCTTTTTTGACACCAAAATACACTGATTTTCAGTGGTGAAAAGATCAAAGTGCTGAAATGAACAAAACCTTATCAAAGAGGCACCAAAATAGACCAAACAAGGCCTATGAGGGTGAGTTTGCACTCAAACCACAAAATGACCTTAATGAAAGTGCTAGAGCAGGAAAATTTAAGCCTTTTTCATGTTATACACAAGAGCTAAAACAGTAAACAAAATAGGTAGAAAACCAATGCAAGTTTGGGGAATAAAAGGGAAGATGCTCACCCTTGAAGAACCCTTGAAGAACAAACGGTCTAGCCTCCTTCTTTGGATCAAAACCAGCCCAAAACTCAAGAAACAACTCCTCCAAGTCCCTCAATCTCGGAGTAAGGTGTAATGGTGTGTGTAATGGTGCAAAAGTAAGGTAAAACACACCTTTTGAGCCAAGAAACACACACAAGAAGGGAGAGGGAGAGAGATATAGAAATAATATGTATCTATATCTCTAAAGGCTGGTTTTTGCTTCTGTTTTTCTAACCTAGAACCAAGAGGAAAGCCCCTCTCTTATAGGACTTCCTCTTGCAAAGCTTATTCAACAAGCTTGGCTAGAGGGAAATCCCTCCATACATGTGTATGGAGGGGAGAAGAGTTGGTGCCAGCTATCACAGCTGGCACAAAATATCTCCAAAAAGTGGATGAACAGTGGTCGGCTGCCCAAAAATGCTATTTCGGCAAAAAACAGTGCCGACCGGCAACCAATTATGCCGACAGGCAATAAAGTGTGCCGACCGGCAAACAAAAGTGCCGATGGCAGAAAATGACCAGCCGGTGGCTTCCAGCCACTGCCGGTGGTGTATGGGGATGTCTCACAAGGCATTCCCTGCCCCTCTAGGGCAAAACAAAAGTGTTTGGTGCAAAACCAGACACTAAACAGTCGAGTTCGGGGATCCTGAGGCAAGGCGCGCGAGCCGAGACCTCCGGGAACTCCAAACGAACACAATCATGGATGATCACCGAGTGTTCAAACGGTGACGTCCAAGTCTTGAGGACGGTCAAAAATGGGGTGTCTACAATATGACATTTTTGTTTCACCAAACTTTTCATCTCCTTGGTGATTCTCATATATAATAACATGATAAATTTCAAATATAGTGGTTTTCTTTATGTGTATATATAAATATAGATATAGATACAAATACAGATATTAAAAAACTCACAACAAAACAATATGCAAGCATAGTAAAAGTCAGCCACTCTTAGTGGCATTTATCAAGCACGTAAGAGGAATAAATAACGTATACCAATGCAAGATATCAGAGAAACTATGAACCTGTATAACCTCACCAACTATGTATACAATTTGAACAATCCAAATAATACACTACTATTTAAAACATTGTACAATACAAAACAAGAATGTTTGACCCACTTTTTGCTGGGCTAGAAAATTGAAGCAAATCCTTCAAGAAGATGAAAAAGTCATTTCAACTTCATGCTAAAACCCATTGTATTTTTAATGATGGCATGGATAGAAGAAAAACTTTCACACATAACTTTCACAAATGGTTGGAAATATTGCAATCAAATACAATGTACTGATATGATATCTACTTGTAGCCAATGTTATTGGCATTTTAGCATAAACTATAAATTTTTTTCTTTGAAAACAAACGAAAAAAAAAAAATTTCTAGATTATTATTTTTTATTTTATTTATTTTTATTTTTTATTTTTTTGTGTGAGCTGCTATATATAACATTTTTGTTTCACCAAACTTTTTATCTCATTGGTGATTCCTCATATATAATAATATGATAAATTTATTTATCTAAAAAAATAATAAATTTCAAATATAGTAGTTTCCTTTATCTATAGATATAGATATAGATACAGATATTAAAAAAAAACTCACAAGAAAATAATATACAAGTATAGTAAGAGTCAACCACTCATAGTGGTATTTTATCAAGCAACTAAGAGGCATAAATAAGATATACAAATACGAGATATCAGAGAAACTATGACCGTATATAACCTTACCACCTATGTAAACAATTTCAACAATCGAAATAATACACTACTATTCAAAAACATTGTACAAAACTAGAATGTTTGATCCAATTTTTCTTGGGCTAGAAAATTGAAGAAAATTCTTCAAAAAGATGAAAAACTCATTTCAACTTCATACTAAAACCCATTGTGTTTTTAATGATGGCATGGATAGAAGAAAAAACTTTCACACATAACTTTCACAAATGGTTTGAAATATTGCCATCAAATACAATGTACTAATATGATATCTACTTGTAGCCAACGTTATTGGCATTTTAGCATAAACTAGAATTTTTTTCTCTAAAAACTGAAAAATAAAATAAAATTCTAGATTTTTTTTTTTGTGTGTCATTGTTGCTATATATAACATTTTTGTTTCACCAAACTTTTCATCTCCTTGGTGATTTCTTGTATATAATAACATGATGAATTTCACATATAGTGATTTTGTTTATATATATATATATATATATATATATACAGATGTAGATACAAATATTAAAAAAACTCACAAGAAAACAATATACAAGTATAGTAAGAGTCAGCCACTCTTAGTGGCATTTTATCAAGCACCTAAGAGGCATAAATAATATATACCAGTGCAAGATATCAGAGAAACCATGACCCTATATAACTTTACCACCTATGTAGACAATTTCAACAATCCAAATAATACACTAGTATTCAAAAACATTGTACAATACAAAACCAGACTGAAAATTGAAGAAAATCCTTCAAAAAGATGAAAAACTCATTTCAACTTCATACTAAAATCACAGAAATGGTTAATGTACCTCTCACTAAATTAAAACCAAATCGTCAAAAAAAAAAAAATCACATTTCTCATTTACTTTCCTATAATTTCTCAGCAAGCAAACATATCTCATAATAACAGAACACTAAGTATTTCTTATTCTTATAATTTTTTTTTAATACAATTTTTTGAAAAACAAAATATTTAACCCAAAGAGAAATAAGTACATAAACATCAAATTACCTAATAAACTTCAATGACGAAGAACAGAGCTTCAACTCTCTATAGCTCAGATCCAGTAAATCAACCAAGTTGTCCAATCAGAGACTCAAACTTGCCAAATCAAACGCAAAAACCTGAAATGAATTCCAAGTGTTGCCTAGGGTTTTTTTGTATGCTCGATTTTTTATTTTACTTGGAAGAAATACAACGCAAGAGAGGGGGTCATGCAAGAGATAGAAACTGAATGGAAAAATCGCGACAAATTTAGAGCGCCAATTTTTTTAGGGTTTCTATAGCATTCTTTCTTTGCTATAACCTGTAGAGTAAACTTCTGTATTAGGCAACCTTTAATATTGTTTTTCAATTGATATTAAAACATAAAAATTTGTTATAAAAAATTAAATGTTATTATTCAAAAATCTTTTACTACATTTTATTAAAAAATGCTATGTATACCTTTTATTTTATAACATTTATAAAAAAAATGCTATAAACAAATGTTATTAATTATACTTTTTGTGGTAGTGAGTGCATCAGCCATGCAATTTTCTTTTCTTGGAACATGTTCAAGTACCACCCCCTCAAATTTTTCAATGAGATGAGTTGCATATTGGAAATATGGGACTAAGTTGTCTTTCTTGACTTCATAATCCCCCCGGAGCTGATTAATTATTAACTTAGAATCCCCATAGGCATCTAGGTCAACAATTTCTAGCTTTGTTGCCATTTGTAAACCAATGATCAAGGCCTGGTACTCAACAACATTGTTTGAGCAATTTTTTCCAAGAATAAATGAGTAAGGCAAAATGTGCTTCTATGGTGAAACAAAAACAACATCTGCTCCTACCCCTTCCTTCCTGGCAGCCCCATTAAAGAACATCAACCAACATTATAGGACTTCTATGAATAATACATCTTCATCAGGGAATTCCTCATAAATTTCCCAATCAGTAAGAATGGGATGGTCAGCCAAGAAGTTTGCAAGGGCCTACCCTTTCATCGCTTTTCTTGGCACGTAAATTATCACAAATTCATTAAAGAGGAGAGACCATCTTGCTAAGCGTCCTGAGAGGATGCGCTTAGACATAACATACTTTATTGGGTCGGTTCTTGCAATGAGATGCACTGTATGGGCTTGGAAATAATGTCTCAATTTTTGAGAGGCAAAAACAAGCGCCAAACATATTTTCTCAATGGGTGAGTACTTGAGTTCATTTTCAGTTAATCTGCAACTTAAGTAATAGAGTGCTTACTCTTTATTTTCTTTGTTGTTTTGGGCCAACATCGCTCCAACAAACTCTTCTTGAGCAGCAATGTAAAGTATCAATGCTTTCCCTTGAATAGGAGCTCCTGATGCTGGTGGATAAAGCAAGTATCTCTTAATACTGTCGAAAGCATTTTGACATGCCCGATCCCAAACAAATGGAACCTCCTTGTTCATTAGTCGGCTGAAAGGTTGACAACAGCCTGCCAAGTTTGCAATGAATTTGTGGATATATGCCAACTGACCTTAGAGGCTTCTAAGTTTCTTCAGGTTTTTTGGTGGTGCCACCTTTTGTATAGCATCGACTTTGGACTGATCAACCTCAATGCCTCTATGTCAAAAAATAAAGCCGAGGAACTTTCCAAACGCAACTCCAAATGCACATTTGAGTGGATTCATCTTCAAGTCATACTTTCTCAGCCGGTTGAAGATTGCATGAAGTCTCTCTAGGTGATTTTCCCTTTTGTTAGTTTTGACCACCAAATCATCAACATAGAACTCAACAAATTTATGGAGCATGTCATCGAAGATCTTTTGCATGGCACGTTGATAGGTGGCACCGGCATTCTTGAATCCGAAAAGCATCACTTTATAACAATAGATGCCCTTTGTAATACGAAATGCAGTTAACCTTTCATCCGCAGGTCCCATCTATATTTGGTTATATCCTGAACACCCATCCATGAAGGACACACCTCACGTCCAGTAGTGGCGTTTATCATTAATTCCATAATAGGAAGCGGAAAGTCATCCTTGGGACATTCTTCGTTCAAATTTTGGAAGTCGACACATATTCTAATCTGTCCATTCTTCTTAACTACCGGGACTACACTTGATATCCATGTCAGATATTTTACTTCATATATGAACCCAGCTTCGATCAACTTGTTGACTTCTTCTTCCACTTTAAGGATGCGCTCAGGTCTGATGTATCAATGAGCCTGCTTTACTAGTCGCATACATGTTTGATCCCAAGGTGATGGACAACAACCTTTGGACTTAAACCTGGCATCTCCTTGTATGTCCATGCGAAAACATCTTTATATTTGAGGAGCAGTTCGCAAAATGTCTTTTCTTCCTCGGGCGTTAAGAGTGTTCCCACTAAGATTGGTCGAGGGTTGTCAGGAGTTCCCAAGTTGAGTTCTTTCAAATTGTCAATAGTTGATTGGCCCCCATCTTCAAGTTCTGGAGGAGCTTCTTAGAGATCATCATCCTCCGAATCTGAGCTAGAATCTTCTTCAACTATTTCATGGTGAGAAGCAACATGTTTAATTTCTTCTTCACTTTTACTTTTCACTTGAGTCTTAACTTCTCCAGTTAGTATGATAGCGTGCCTTTTGACCTTAAGCGAACCTTCAACACTAACTTCAAGTGACGTCATGCGTTTCATGCGAGAAGGAATCAAACTTTGAGTTTCATCGTCGTCCTTTGTAGAATTCAACTCAATTGTTGTTGTGCTTCTCTTGTTCTTGCCTTTTCTAGGTGACGTATTCATATCACCAAGTCGAGCAAAAACGGACTTCTGTGACCAGGAAGTTTGTTTTTCATCCCCTTCCTTAGTAGTGCCTAATCTATTAAAAACTGAAGGTTGAGAAGTTATACCTTTATCTGTCTTATCAACAATGTTCATCCTATTAAAAACCGAGGTTCAAGGTGCAGGAGCTTCAATATGATCAAACACTGAGACTCGAGGAGTTGGGTTACACTTTTGTCTTCTTTCACTTCTTCCACAGTGATATGTTGTACGTCTTCTTTCTTCCCTTTTCTCTTGGCAGAGATACGAATGGGTTTAGTTGGCATAAATCCGACTCCAGCCTTTGGTGAGCTCACCATGTACCCTTGTTGCCTTAACTTTCTCTAAGTTTCATTAAGACCATGAACTTTCTCACTTGTAAGTTCAAAATTTAACTCTCCCATTGATAAGGGATCAGCAAAGTCATAACCTAACTTGGCTAGAAGCTTGGAAGCTTGTGGATCAAACTCTTCCATTTGTCTTTCAAGTAAGAAGTCGTGTTCGATAGAATTTTGTGCAGGCCTAACAAATCCCTTTAGTGAAGGTTTGATTAGGCTTGACAATCCCACTTATGGAATTGGTATTATTGCATCTGCTTTTAGTATCTGCAGATCTTCTTTTATTGCATGGTGAGTAAAGTCTCCTTTAACTTTTGCGGACGTCGTGACTTCTTCAAAGGACGACTGCCCTTCTTTCCGTTGAGACTTCGGCACATACTTGAAGACTTGTGTCATTGCATGGCCTTTTGAGGATGAAGGCTATTTTTGTGGTGATGCGACCTCAAGTGCTTTTTTGCCGCTTGATACGTCTTCCCTTGAGAAGTCCAACACAACTTGCTTTTCTTCATTCATTTTCTCTTTTCTTGCAGAAGGGATTTCAGCTGGAATAACTTTAGGTATCCCATTGGAATCCAAATAAAATTTTGCATCAGCGAAGTGAGACTCAGTTTCTATAAATGGCTTGTCATCTACTAACACCGTCTTTATTCCACCTTGGTCAAATTTAAAACATTGATAGAGAGTTGACGCAACTACACCATTTCCATGGACCCAAGGTCGCCCAAGCAACAAATTATAGGACGTTCTTGCATCGATGACGTGAAACAAAGTACTGGCTGTGAGCTCTCCAATGGTGAGGTTCAAACGAATCATACCAATAACCGAACAACTTCGGGCTAAATCATCCGCTGGGATTCCAAGTTTCTTCATGGTGAACTTTGGCATGATGTTTACCACTGAGTCTCCATCAACAAGGATGCGGTTAACTTTTTGTTAACTAATAAATCAAAAGACAAACAATGGGCGATTGTGTGGCGTTGAACTTAGTTGAAGGTCTTGATCAGTGAAGGTGATTGTTGTGCAACAAGGAACAAAAGTGATGGAGTTCACCTTGGGATAATCTAGCTCATTAACAACAAACTCATATTTTCTAGAAACTTCTAACACTCAAACAAGTGCAAGTTGTATAGATCTAGGGAGTTGAGACGCTTCACGCAAATTGAAGCGTGGGGGTAGTTCTTTCAAGGTTGTCAAGACATCAATTTCCTCCTTATCTGGCATTGCCTTAATGGCGTGCACTTGTTCCACATTCACTTCAATGGTTGAAACCATGCAAGCTACCTCGACCAAGTCATCTCCAAAACACCCAATGGGGAAAAAGTCTCGCAGGCTGAATGGGGTAGATGACTTTTCTTCAAGAAATTTATCTACTTGTTGCATATTCTTTTCACTCTTCCATTTGTTCATCACCTCCTTTTTGGAATGTCGATTGGAGTTCTTCTTTTCTTCTACCTTCTTGAGTGAAAAATGTTGAGTCTTGGACTTACTTCTTCATGACTTCCTTCGTGTCACAAGAGTCCAACTTTTATCTTCTCCAATAGTTAAGACTTCTTCAAAACCATCATGGGCATACCTGTCTCGATTTGGAACTTGAATAATGATAGGTTCAAATGAACCAAACTGGATGACTTTGGGAATTGCTTTCACTGTTGGGATTATAGACTCTGACATTTTCATCTTGGATTTTGAGGATGGAGAATTTGGTGGTCCTACAATAACCGTCGCATGGTTGGCTTATGCCGATTCGTCAAGGTCCAAGAGGATTTTGTTCTTCCTGGCCAAGTCTACGAGCAATTCCTTTAACACGAAGCATTTTTCAGTAGGATAACTAACTATCCAATGATAGTGGCAATACTTTGGATCCTTCACACGACCTATTTCTTCAGGATGTTTGCACTCAGGGAGTTGAATGACTTTCTTTTCAAGGAAATCTTTTAACATCCCTGGTACATCAGATTCATGAAAGGGATACTTCTTTTCCTGTAGCTCTTTCAAAGATATGAGTGTTTCCTTCCTTTCTTCTTTCTTCTTGTCTTTCATTGAAATCTTGATTGGAGTTGTGGTTACCTCCATTACTTCTTTGGTGGTACCTTTGAAAGGCTTGCCTCATTTTTTCACTTCTTTGTTATCTTTCCTTTGTTCAAGAATGGGAAGGTCTTTCCTGCCATGGTTGGCTATGCTAATTTCCATGTCATGTGAACGCGTAGCTAACTCTTCAAATGTTCGTGCTTTTATCCCTTGAGGGATGTAAAGAAGTCCCCAGTACATGCCTTGCATACATATCTCCATAGCTGAGATCTCAGAGAGTCGGTCTTTGCAATCTGGACTTAGAGCACGCCAACGATTGATGTAGTCTACCACAGGCTCGTCCTTCCATTGCTTGGCACTGATTAATTCCATCATGCTTACCATACAATGGGTAGAAACGATTAAGAAATTCACGTTTCATTTGCTCCCAACTGTCGATTAACTTGGCCTCCAAATTGGTGTACCAATCAAAGGCATTTCCTTTGAGCGACCAAACAAATTATTTGACAAGTATATCTTTGTCTGTCCCAACATTGTTGCAAGTTTCCACAAAGTGAGCGACATATTGTTTAAGATTACCTTTTCCGTCAAACTGGCAGAACTTAGGAGGTTGGTATCCACTAGGCATTGTAAGAATGTCTATCCTCTTTGTGTAAGGCTCGGAGTACATGAAAGCGCTTTGCGAGGGCCCACCGTATTGTGCTCAGATGGTATTTGCAGTCCTGTCTTGGAGTTGTTGAACAAACAAAGAAGCAATGGATGTTGGTTGACTACTTGTGCCAATCACTTGCCTTGCAACAGATGTATGGCAAGTTTCCTCACCAATAACTTTCTTGAACTTAGATGTAGGGTTCACCTTCTCAACAAATGCGCCTTGTGGTGTAAAGCCAGGTGGATAAAAATTGTCTTGGCTTGCCTTGTCAGTATTTTATGCTTCTAACTTGTTCATCAAGGTGGCAATTTGAAGATCTTTCTCTTCCACAATTTTGGTGAGCTTGTCAATAGCACAAGCCATAGTTGCCAATTGTTCTTTCACTGAAGTAGGGCCAGTGGTCATGGCTTGCATAGCCACCGAGCGAGACAAATCTAAGTGGTTCGATGAAATTGATCGTTGAGGACTACTAGGAGATGATCCTGAGTGTAAGCCTATACTTGAGTTTGTATCAGAAGCTACGGGTGTTGGGTGTGGGGAGAAACCTTCTGGCAGAGAATCCTTTGAGACAAAAGTGGAATTCTTCCATTCCCTCACTTCCTTTTGCTTAGCCCCACATGTGGATACCGTGATGGATTTGTGGCACTTGTCTTGCTTTGTTGTATTAGCAATCGGCATGACCCCGTGAGTAGCGAGAGCAATGGTTGCCTTCATCTTGCTACGGGTGATTGGACCCGTAGAAGTGTTGTTGTTGTTGGTCGTGACAGCAACATTCTTGTTGGCATTCTTATTGATCGGAGCAATTTGAACTTTTTGAAGCCAATATGCTTGATCAAACAAGACTTCGGGGAGATACTTTAGGAGAAAGAGATGAGAGGTAAAGAGGTCCCACTGGGCGTGCCAAAGTTTGTAAACACAAATTTTGTATCCTACAATTAAGACATGAAATAAATGCACAAATAATTAATTTTATTTTATTATAATAACTGGGTACAATTCTCTGTGGTTTGCTCTATTACAAAAGAATGGATCCTCTTATTCGATCTCCGAAATGGCCGCAATTCAACGACTGTAAAAGCTTGTTGTTGAACTAGACAAGTTGATGAAGTTTTTCAAGTCTTCGAATGGAGAAACTTGGAGAAGAAAGGCTTGATCGAGGGCTTGAATGGCTTGATCTCGAACAAGTCTTGAAATGATCTCCTTGAAAAGAGAGACCAAATTTGTGTTTGTAACATGAAAGGATTGGCACAAGTTTGGAGTGTTTGATAATCCTTTCTTTTGAGTTTGAGGAATTTTAGAGAAAATTTTAAGAAGAGAATTTGGCAAAGTCTAGAGATTGCTTAGGAGCTTGAGATTGATTTGAATTTCCAAGGAAATGACAATTTATTTCTTAATTTATGGATATGATTTGCATTCAAATTTAAATTTAAATTTGAATTAGTCTACTAATATTTTTGACAAAATACCTTCATGGGCCACACACTTTTGGGTTGACCCAATTGTTAAAATAAGTTCACGTTTCTTTTGATGTGACCCATAATTTGAAATGGGTTAAAATCCATAATTTTAGTTGGACTTATATCTATTTAAAAATTTTGACCATCTTAATTTTGACTAATCAAAGAAAAATTATTTTCCTTGATTAATCAGACGGTGATCAAGACATGTGAAAATTTAAGTGTCTACATTTATATTTAGGGAAATACTACGGTACACATGTATCTCATAATTAAAGAAGAAAATGATATAATTTTATATTTTTTGAATCATAATTGAAAAGGAAAAAGAAAATCATAATTAAACACAATATGAGACATAACTAAAGATCTCATGAGTTATAACTAAAGAAGAAAATTAGTCATAATTAAAGAAGAAAATGCCATAACTAGGGGTGCATATGGTATACCATTTTGAAACGTGTATACATTAGAATTTCCCTAATATTTATAGTTTTTTTTATTGAATAAATTATATTAATTTAGTTTTGATTTCTTTAACCCTTTTTTTTAAAAAGAAAAAGAAAAGAAGAAGTGATATTTATACTTAAACAATAAAATTTATTATATATTTTTTTTCAAACACCAAATTAGTATAATTTAATCAACAAAAAAAATATAAATATAAGGGATATTTATTCATAAATCTCTCTTCACCTACTTATGTTTCACTTAGTCCAAATTATTTTCTTATGTCTCAATATTTCTATAGGTGACATAATTATCAAAATATCTCTAATAATAATATTCACATTAATAGTGCGAATGTTCTGTGATGTAAATATTTACACAGTAAAAAAAATATAAATGTTTATATCACCAAGTTGCTAACAGTTCAAAAAATATTTGTAAGGGTAAAATTGTCCCAAAAAAAACCTTAAATATAAGAATTAGGATTTAGTGAATTAAATGTCCAAATAATAAGGCTAATTGAAATATAAGAATATGTTATGAACTAATTAGGATACAAGTACTTAAAAAAAGATTTCTTAATAAATCTTCATGGTATCAGACAAATTACTTGATTGACTTGGCTTCTTAATGTTTATATTTAGGAAATTTGTTGAAAAGTCCAATCTAATAATTGTGTAAAGCATTAGGGCCAATGGATATTTTTTATTGGTGAAAAATCTACCCTTTGTGAAATAGTTTGTGACACCCTAAAAATTGAAAACATCAAGAAATAACAATACCCCTATTCTATATTGTATATAATGCGCAAACCATGTACCACTCACAGTTAAAATCATTTTCCGTTGTAGGTGATTGTTAAAACATTTGGAGTTGAAACACACGACGATTCAGAATGTGAAATATGTTCTCACAAATTGATGTTGTTGTGCCCGGAATCCGAAGAAACGTCTTAAGATTGGTCAAGAAAATTTAAAATTTTCAACGACTTTTAGTTAATAAAATCGGTACTATTATAATAATATAATATAGTCGGGGCAAGGTTGCCCTAACCGTAGGCCAAAATACGTGGGTAAAGGTTGAATCTGGGCTCTGATACTGTAGACCGCCCGGAACTCCGCTCGAGTGCGAGGGCGCGAATTGTGGTTCTTAGCTACTACAGTTCGAACTCATGTCACAGTTTTGAATCTAATCTCACAAAGTGCAATGTGAGATTGATAAATCACCAAAGAGTCCAAATCTGGAAAATCGCTTTGGAAAATCGATTTTAATCAAAAAGCGCCAAACATGGACTGCTTTGCCAGATTTCAAAGTCGCCACCTAAATATTTTGTTTTGGAAAATTTAGGAAACCCTAACTCGTGCCTAAGGCCACGTGTCCGTCATCACCAAAGTTGCCTCGGCTCGGGAACTTGGGTACGAGAGGGGAAGGTCATGCAATGAGCACCCCCGCTCGCCCGATCAAAGATCGGCCTTTACTAACATGATATGTTGTTTTTGAAAACACATGCGTTCTTGCTCCGGTTAATTAGCTAATCTTACTACGTGATGCGCACAACATACAAGTATAGACTAGATCACTCAAGTTGGAACAAAACATCTCATGTTTGTTCGTTTGAAAATGGTTTGAAGATACTACTCGCAAGTAGGCTAAGACGTGGATTTTGCCACCCTCAAGTAGGCTTAGAAAACATGGTGATTTGCCATTTCAAGTGGTCTTAAAACTCGCATTTTGATGAATTGTTCCAATTCAAGCAATGAAGCCTTCATCCACAGGCATTCATGCAGTTAAACATTTAAGCAGTTAGCCTCATCGCAAGCATGCTATCATGGCAGTCACTTACACACATACAAGGATGCTAAAGCGTAAACACTCACAGTGTACTCCGAGCGAAAAAAGAAGCTATGTTAGAAATCAATGCATGACCCTAGCTATGTTATAAATTCCTAATGCAACACATGCAAAATGCAATGAGATAGGCTCGGCTACCTAAGATGGCATATGAAATACAACTTGATACATGTATTCAAATTGGAATTGAAATACAATGCAGTTTGTGTGATGTGCCGAGCCCGGTGCATGCAAAACAGATGAATGAATGCAAACATGCAAAGCATAAGTATGCTAATTGAAACATGCCCTAAAACTAACAATCAAAAGCTGGTAAATAAAAGGGAGAAAGAAATGGGGGTTGGAAGACATGCATCACACACATGCACGCTTATTACAACATTTGCCCTCTCGACGGAGGGTCTGAATAATAAGCTAACTAGCTAATCTAAGCTAATTAAACTAATTATTACAAAACAAAACTAATTAACTAACAAATTAACTAATTATTACAAAACAAACTAATTAACTAACTACACTAGCTAATTAAATACAAATGAATAGCTAATCACATTAACTACTTAAGTAGAAAAACCAATGTATTAGCTAGCTTAAGCAAAGCAACTAAGTAAAGCAAATAGAAGGGGCCTCGGAGTAAGAAGCGGATGCATGCCCGGTCGCCTCATTCAGAAATCCATCACGATGCCCCAACTTGCCTCTGTTTGCATTTGTTTTCAGAACACTGCACAAACCTCCAAATAGCTTCTGCTTCATCATGGAGACCTCCAGGAGCATTGCCGACCACTTATTGGTGTTGTCAACCACCTGCCGACCACTTACCTTTGCTGCAGACCAGAAAAAGTGGTTAGCCAGCCACTTTTACTGGTCTGCTGACCAAAAAATTATGCACTTCTCCAGTTTGCTGCAACAGAGAACAAGAAGGGGCACGGCAGTGTATTTGCAGGATATGCGTGCACAACCACTCTCCCTATCTTTTCATGAGCTCAAGGGAGTGTGATTCTTGACTCTCGGGCCACTAACCAAGCATCGCAATGCACGATGGCCAAGAAGCCAAGATTGCACAATCAATGTGAATGAATGCACACATAACACATAAGGGCCATATCCTCTATCATGCATGATCAAGAGGGTCGGCGACCGAGAGTTGAGGCACGTTTCATCACTTCAAGTATGAAACGTCCCTCGTTTCTCGTGTTTGGTTCAACGCCCGATCCAAACACAATGCAATGCATGCAACATGCTCAACCTATCAATGCAAATGACATGCCAACACAATGCAGTACGTGCACATGCAAACAACATGCAAACAAAATGCAATGCTCAATGGACTTAAACCGAATATGGATAGACCTCAATCATACCAAAACAGTGGCCATAATGTTATGAAAGGCTGGTATGAAAGGCAAGATGATGCATGCACATGCATTGGTTCACCAATTAAGCATAAGAGCACAACTCTCAAACAAGAGCAAGGAGTGACAAATATGGAAGTGTGACAACACTACAAGCCCCGAAATCATGTATGAAATGATGCCAAACCATTCAAACAACCTAAGTATGGCATGCAAAAGGGTCTAAGGCACAAGGCCACCAAGAGAGACTACACAAGAGGCATGCAATACATGGCACAAATGATTGAACCAATCATGGACAGAGCTCAATTAGGTCAAAACAAGGACCAAAACAGGCTGGGATGAGAGCTCACAAGTCTAGACAAGCATGCATACAAGCTAGGCCACAAACAAGTCAATAATGCATAACCCTTAAAGGCACTCAAAGAGTGAAAGAAGTGGGAGCATGACAATACTATATGCTCTGAATTAACATGGTAAATGATGCCAAATCATGTACGTGTCACAAATGAAGCATGCTAGGAGACGCAAAGCTTGAAACTAGCATAGGCACTGGCACTATAGCTATGCAATACATGAAGCATATGGCCAATACGACCCAAAATTGTCCTAGAGCATGCCAAAACAATGCTAAAACATGTATGGAGCAAAGTCAAAACAAGCTAGCATCAAGGGTCAAAACATCGAGTATGCAAGGCCAATAAGGAGGATTACACTACACCTACTAAAACCAAGCATGAGATGGCTTCACCAACAAAATTCAGAGTTATGGCATGTCAAAATAACACCAAAAATGGGCTAATACCAAGTCAACACATGCTAGAATAACAAGCTCACTCATTAGGCATGCAAGGCTAGCAAAGAGAATTTACACTACAAGTGTAAGAAGCAAATGAGGGAAGCTCTAACCAACCAAAAACAGAGTTGTATCATGGCAAAACATCACCAAAAACACACTGAAATGGTAGAACAAAAGCCTAGGCAAGATGGCATACACAATGGTTCATTTTTAAAGCATAAAGAACCAACCCTCCAAAGCATTGGGCATGACCACACTACATGCACTGAAATCACATACCAAATGATGCCAAATCATGTGAATAGCCCAAGTAATGCATGCTAATGACTTGGAAACTCAAAGCTAGTGAGCTAGAATGCACTATGGCTATACAAAGCAAGGCATGCATGACCAAAACAACATAAAACAAAGCTCAAGCATGGTAAAACATGAACAAAAGCTTCTTTGAGTAGAGCCAAAAGCATGCTAGAATGATGGCCCAAAGCATGATGCATGTTAGGCTAGTGAATGGAAATGCACTACAAGTGCAAGGAGCATGCAAGATGCTATCAAACCAACCTAAAACAGAGCTAAGTCATGCTGAGATAGAGCCAAAATGGACTAGCAAGACATGCTCAAACATGAGGCCAACAAGGCAAGCAACCAAGATACAAGGAGAGGGGATGACCCTCTCCTATTTGGGACCTCAAAACACCCTTTTCACCACTGAAATTCCTCTGAGTTTCAGTGGTGAGAAGGCCAAAAGGAGGTGGTCCCAATAGCTTAAAAGGATAGCACAAAACAAGGCCAAACATGGCATAAGAGGGGGGTAGACTACCCCCAACACCAACAAAACCTTATACAAACATTTCAAACACTTGAAATCAGAACTTTTTTTAGTTAAAACTTAGGCCTAAATCAGCATGCAAATAAGGCCAAAAGCTTAAACAAAAACCAAGGTTTAAGGGGTTAGAAACTTACCCTTGTAGAACAACTTCAAGGCTGCAACTCCAGCAACCTTTTTGAGCTAAAATCAATCCAAAAACATCAAAACCAGCTTCTAAGTGCCTCAGCTCCAAGAGTATGGTGTTTCACTATGTGTTTGTGTGCAAAAGTAAGAAGAAAATGGACTATTAAGCACAAAACAAGAGAGAAAGAAAGAAATATAGAGATAGATGATATGTACAGCTCAAAGCACCTTTTTCTAAACTTGGAGAAGGGAGAGAGGGCCTCCTTTTTATAGAAAAACAAGAATCAAGCTTCTTGAACAAGCTAAGAGCTTGAACCAATCCATCCATACACGTGTATGGAAGATGCAATCTGTGTACTCTAGCTGGCACAGCTGGCATCCACAACATCTGCAAAAAGTGAAGGAAAGTTGCCGACCATTTGAAGTGGTCAGCCAGTTACTTCCACTGGTCAACCAACCAGAGAAAGTGGTCTACAAGGAGGCAAAGTGGTCGACAAGGGGCAGGAGTGGTCTGCACAAGGAAAGCAAGGTGGTGGCATGGTGGCCTACCACTTTTGGTGGTCCAAAGACCACCAAGACCAGCTGGCCGACTAGAAAATTGGCTGGCGGGGAATAAAAGTGGTTTTAAGAGAGAGAAACTGGTCTACCACCCCTATTCCACCCTTCAAGCAAGGAAAACAAAGTTGGTGCCAAAAACAAACCAAAGAGGATGTAAGACAAGAGTCCGCGGGTCAAGGAACGCAGCCGAAAACCTCGAAAACTAGTCCATGGGCACCAAAAGTGGTCTATGGGAGGGAAAAGTGGTCTACGGCCGCAAAAAGTGGTCTACAAGACCTCTGAGTCCCTCTAGACCAAGGCAACAAGGCATGGTCCAAAAATCAAGCCAAGAGGAGAGCGTTAAGCGGTCCCCAGACAAGGCACGCGGTCGAAGGCTTCGGAAACCAAAAACTAGTCTACAAGAGGGAAAAGTGGTCTACAGACCTCTCTCTTCCTCCAGGGAAGGTCAACAAGGCTTAGTCCACAAACCGAGCCAAAACACAAAGAGTTCAGAGGCCGGAGGCAAGGCACTCAGTCGAAAACTCCGGAAACTCGAAACGAGCACAAACATGCGCGATCATCTAGCACTCAATCGATGGCGTCTGAGTCTTAAGGTCGGTCAAAAATGAGGTGTCTACAATTGCCCCTCTTTGACAGAACTCGGAAGTCAAGAAGTGACAGGAGTGAATGTCAAAGCCCAGAGATGACCCATTTTTGACAAGGCCGAAGACTTAGACAAACACGCAAGATAACAAAGAGATGTGCCCGCAGGTAGGGGCAAGATGCAAATGACATGCACAATGCCGAACATAACTTATGATCATGCAAAGAGGACTGATCTCACCCAGAGTTCCTCTGATTGAACTGCACATGCAACATTGTCTGGTTGTGCCAGCTTCAAACGAACCGTACATACAATATCGTGCCTGCACAAAAGGAAACTTTGACAGATACAATATAGTAGAAACACATGTAGGTAGAACGCGCATAACAATGAAAGTGAAAAGGTTGCATGATAATGCAAGCAAAACGGGCGCATAACAATGCAGGTTGAATGTGCATAACAATGCAAGTAAAAAGGTTGCATGACAATGCAAGCAAAATGCGTGTGACAACGCAAGTGAAAAGGTGCATAACAATGCGAGCGGAACGTGTGTGACAACAAAAGTGAGGAGGTGCATAACAATGCAAGTAGCGTGTTCATAACAATGCGAGAGAAATGTGCATAACAATGCGGATGAATGTGCATGACAACGCAAGTAAAGAGGTGCATAACAATGCAAGTAGGAGTGTGCATAACAACGCACGTAGAACGTGCGTGACAACGCAAGTGGAGTGCATAACAATGCAAGTAAAACGTGCATAACAATGCAAGAGAAATGTGCATAACAATGCGATAAAAGTGTGCAAAACAATGTGAGAAAAGTGCAACTTCAATAGTATGTTTGAGGCAAAATATCGACTAAGGAAATACAAGCCTTAACAAGACCAAATCAAACGCACCCCCCGATTTACCCTCGGAGGGGTCACAACATACTTAAAAAGGATACACCTCGCTTTTGACGAGTGACGAAGAGCCGCGCATCGAAGACTTGAATTGAAGTTCTTGCAGGGACATTTTGAGCCAAAAAGTGTACTTTTCTTGGGCTTTCTCGAGAGCTAAGGACTCCAATCAGTCTAAAAACACACAGGAAGGACAATGGGACCCTGAAGACCATCCTAGGAGGGTTGCCGACCACCTAGGCCAGCTGCCAACCACTTGTTGACCGCCTAAGTGGTCGACCGACCAGAAAAACTAGCTGGCCGACCAGTTTACACAATTTTGGGGCAGTTTGGTCTTTTAGCCTCGGTTCTTTTAAGTACACAACTCCAAATCACTCTTCATTCACACCTCCAAGGCTGAAATCACTTGTTCTCCCTCCCTAGACCATTTTTCTTCTTAGATCCGAGCTTTATACACTTATTCCAAAGCCCCACGCGAAATTGATTCGCAAAAAACTTTCGATTCTCTTCATTTTGAACCGATCAGAATTTGTTTTCGGAGCTTCTTTCTCCATTTTCGCGACTTGAGGTATGTTTCTCTCGAAGTTTAGCACCTTTTCCCGAGCTTTGACTTTCTTTGACTTTTTCTCTTCTTGAGAGTTGTCTTTCGTTCACTTTTTGCAATTTTGGCTCATTTCGCTCATTTTTGCTCATTTTGCACCTTTTGCAGATTCTTTTTAGATGGCGGGCCACATTCCACACGATTGGGGCTCCCCGAGAGCAGAGGATGAGCCTGATGTCAAACCATTGCCGCCGAGGGTTCAACCTTTTGATCCGAAGAGGTACCACCCTCAGGAGCACATCCTACCCCCGAGCACCTTTCATTATTTCACAGATTTCGCGCGACGGGCACCCGCAGACTTGCTGCTACGGGAGCTGGAGTCCCACTTATCACATCACGCGCACGAGGTACGTACTTCACTTTTACCTTTTTTGCGATGTATTTTTCAATTCTTGCACATTTCATGCTTTCGCTACGTATTATATATGCTCGTTCTGGACTCATTTATATACATAGTGCTTCTGCTCGTTCTGAACATAACTCACAACACAGCATCCTGTACATTTGGCACACAGCTCATACATAACACTTTGTTCACTTGGCACGCAGCTCACAACACAACATTCTTCTCATTTGGCACACAGCTCATACACAACACTCTGTTCATTTGGCACACAGCTCACAACACAACATTCTATTCGTTTGGCACACAGCTCATAACATAACACTCTGTTCACTTGGCACACTGCTTTGAACACAGCATTCGATTCATTTGGCACATAGCTCATAACATAACACTCTGTTCACTTGGCACGCAGCTCTGAACACAACATTCGATTCATTTGGCACACAGCTCATAACATAACACTCTGTTCACTTGGTACGCAGCTCTGAACACGGCATCCTGTTCATTTGGGTACACAGCTCATGACATAACACTCTGTTCACTTGGCACACAGCTCATAACACAGTATTCTGTTCATTAGGGCACACAGCTCATACACAACACTCTGTTCATTTGGCGCACAACTCATAACATAACACTCTATTCACTTGGCACATAGCTCAAAACATAGTATTCTGTTCATTTGGCACACGGTTCATAACATAACACTTTGTTCACTTGGCACGCAGCTCTGAACACAACATTCGATTCATTTGGCACACAGCACATAACATAACACTCTGTTCACTTGGCACGCAGCTCATAACACAGTATTCTATTCATTTGGCTCACAGCCCATAACATAACACTCTGTTCACTTGGTACACAGCTCTGAACACAGCATTCGATTCATTTGGCACACAGTTCATAACATAACACTCTGTTCACTTGGTACGCAGCTCATAACACAGTATTCTGTTCATTTGGGCACACAGCTCATACATAACACTATGCTGCCTTGGCACACAGCTCGACAACACAGCATTCTGTTCATTTTGAAACTATATACATTTGTTCACTCTAAACACAGATATCTTCCCGTATCTCCCAGATGTTGTCCGACAGATTGTAGATGAGGCGGGGTTTGGCCAATTCTGCACGGGGTTGTCACGTCTTCAGGCGAGCAGGACCCTCATGGGCTCATTAGTAGACAGATGGTGGGACACCACCAACTCCTTCCATTTCTCTGCTACCGGGGACATGACGATGACCCAGTATGACTTTTCCATACTGACGGGCCTCGACGTGGGAGGCCGACCGATCCCATACGATTTTGATATGGGCGAGTGGGAGGCAGCTTGGACTTATCTGCTCAGAGCCCATCCGCCGACCTGCAGATCATCATGCAAGGTTAGGTACACCTGGTTTACAGAGTAGTACAGGGGGACTATGCCCGAGACTTTTGAGTCCATACAGCAGTATGCCCGGGGATTTCTGATGTTTCTTCTCGAGACCATATTGTTCTCCGACAAGGGAAACACAGTCGGGCTTTATCTTCTCAGTGCTCTGGTAGACCTATCACAGGTCCGGCACTTTGATTGGGGCGGCTCTGGCCTCTCTACCCTTTACTGCTACATGAGCGCGACCTCCCGCGGGCGCAGGGGCATAGTAGGTGGCTACTGGAGAGCCTGGGAGGTACATTCTGCCCTCTTGATTTACGTTTTTGCTTTTCATTATCTATACACTGCACACTCCACACATTGCACACATTACATTCTGTACTCTATATTCTGCACTCAGCATTCTGCATTTTCTGTATATGCTGTATTCTCATTACCACTGTCTTGCCTTTCACAGCTGTGGGTTTACGCCTACTTCCTGACACTTGCTCTAGAGCCGGAGGTTGAGGCACCTCTAGATGTGCCATACTCACGCAGATTCGAGGGTCAGTGCCGGCCTAGGCCTCGAGAGACATTGCCATATCTCCGGCAGTATTTTGACACCGTACGAGCGACGGAGGTAAACCAGAACTCTCAGTTCTTCATGCTTTCAGCTTTGATTTATCTTCCATATTTATGACAACTGATCAATTCATGCTTTTGTTACCCGTAGGTCACCTGGCAGCCTTGGATAGCCATGCCAAGGTATTCTCGGTTCCAGTTCGGTGGGGCATGGGGCGCCTCCCGATACAGGATTTTGTTTGATGGACCAGTCGGTAAAGCCTGGTTTCTCGGGGAGCGCTTCATGCGCCAGACGATGGGTAATCCTGCCCAGGATATCCCTTCACTGCCTCCACTGGATATGCGGTCCACAGAGAATCTCACTCCCCAGGAGGTTGACAACCTCATGCAGGGTGCCGATGCAGTTCTTTTCCTAGAGCTGGGGGAGTACACGACATACCTCCATACATATCTGATGCCCCCGCTGACAGGTGTCTGTACCCCCACAAGGAGAGCTGCTGATATTCCATCATCGAGGCACACCCGAGCTGCAAACATTCCTTCGACTAGCGGGGCCAGCACTTTCGAGAGGTAGGAGTAGGGGGATGCCCCCTGCTTGGCAGTATGCTGGGTGGCCAGATCTTCCGATTGAGCTGACAGGCTGGCGGTATGGGATACCTTACCAGATTCCACTGGAGGCTCCATTGCTGGATCATTGATATGTCAGTGACCCTAACTCACCACCGATATGCTCCACAGCTTTCATGTATCATTCAGATATTTAGACACTCATTCATTCACTGATGACTTGAACTTGCATCTGCAACCTCCCAGAGGATATATTGAGGGGTTGCTCGGGGTGGTGGCCTCACTCAAGAGTATGGTCTTACGGAGGGAGACGCTGCTGTACACCTCCGACATTTCGGTAATTTTCAATTTTCTTGTATTTATCATACTTCTGATGACATACCAAACTGAACATTTCACTACACTGATTCACTGCATGTGTAGAGCACATCTGACACATCACATTCACATACTATATCTGCATGCACACATTCCATGCACCATACTTGCATCTCCATCTGATATACATACTCTGGCTGATGTATTCAAACTGCCCTTTTCAGGTCACACTGCTACAGCTTGGGCCATCCAGGCCTTCTCAAGCAGCTGGGAGAAGGGTCTCGACTAGCGGCCGAGGGGGGCGTCGGGCGCCTGCTAGACAAGATGATGAGTCCAGCGAATAGAAAGAGTCAGCGCATCCTCAATCAGAGACATCTACGGGCAGAGATGATGACTCCAGTTTTAGTTCTGAGGATGGAGGCAACGTCGAGGAGGATTCTGAGAACGGTGACTCTGGTTCAGACCGGGGTGCCGGCGGCAGTGGTGCAGAGGCTGCTCAACTGAAGAGGGTGAAGAGAACATCTCGATCTTGAGCCCGATAGCACCGATACAGATGTTTTTGCTTTGTTTTCTTTTTACTAGTAGTTGCAGCACATTGTACAGCATTAGGCAATTTTATTTTCTTTAAAACTTGTACCTTGTTGTAAAATGTTGTAAAAAAGAAACCATGATGGAATGAAAATAGCTTTTTGTTCAAAAAGTGTTGTATTTGTATTCTAAGCATCGCATTGCATCATTTTGCACAAAAAATGAGATTGAATAGAAATTGAACATCGATGTATTGCCAAGTCAAGTAGTGAACCAACGTAACAAACTAAACAACTTAACTCAATAAACAACAACAAGACCTTAACAAGTTTACAACTTGATAAGCAAGGAGCAACAACTCGATAAACAAACCACGACAACTCGATAATCAAAGAGCGATAAATCGATAATCAAAGAGTAACAACTCGATAAGCAAAACTTAACAACTCGATAAGCAAATGCATATTGGATAAACAAAACGACAGAACACATCCGAAACAGAGGTAAGCTCAGACCTTCAGCACTCTCAGCACATAGGAAGGCTAGGGACTCTCTTTTGGAGACAAGGAATAGTTACAGACCACCTTTTTGCTCATGGCCGACCACCAAAAAGGCTTGCCGACCACTTTTTTGGTCTACAGACCAGAAAATGTAGCTGGCCGACCAGAAAAAGTGGCTGGCCGACCAGAAAAAGTGGTCGGCCGACCAGTTAGTCTGGGGACCTCCAGATTTTTGCCACATGTCCTCTAAACAGTGTCTTATCCTTCATAAAGGTTCCAGCTTCGTGGTTCCCTCATTCTAACTCAGTTTTGCACCAAATGGAGGCATTTCTTGTCCAAAACCTCACAAATTGGATTGCTACCTTGGATGGATCGGAAAAGCTGAATTTCTGAGGCTTCGGCAGAAATGTACTATTCACGCTAAGTCGTACCCCGCTACGCTTTCTGTTCCTTTATGCCACGACAAGATGTTGGAATCTGATAACTCACGTTTTTAGCTTTGGTGGACAAGAGATGTGTCCCACTTTCGAAAACTTCCAAGCTTTGATGGAATCCGAGCATGAGGAAGAGATCTTGCCCGAGTTCCGCTTCGGCCACGTCCAAGCCTTAGGACGGATGTGCGGGCTCACTTTGCATGATGCTCGGTCATTGATTTGCGACGGAGTACTAGACATTCCGAGCTTGATTCGTCAGTTTTCTGATGTCGGTGACCGCGGCGACCATCACTGGTAGGGTTTTCGGTGACATACGCTTTGCTTGTGCATGTTGTCTCATTTCTTGCTTGCCCCAGGCTCCGGTGGATTTAGCGCCCGTTTGATTGAAGTTGTCGAGGGCTTGAAAGAGGGCAAGAGCTGCATCGCCATGACACTAGATGAGACATTGATGGGTTTGGATGCTTTCCATCGCCGAGAGACGACTAGATTTGCGGGGAGTCCACTACTGCTACAGGTAATGTTTCACACCCTATCTCACATATATTTCTCACATCACTCGGCCCTTTGGCTCGATTTTTCTCTCAAAACCCTTTTCTCACTTTTCTCTCCACGTACACCTCTCTATTCTTTAATCTCTCATTTTTCATCCCTCCCTAGATATGGTTGATGGATAAGTTGATGGTTGTGGACTCATGCCCAGCATATTTAGCTCATGACTATTTCTTCCAGCAACGTTTAGTCGATGCCCCTGATGAGGGATGGTGGTGCGAATGGATGTGCAATTTGTCTGCTCTCGACATTGCTTGGTGATGCCCTTGGCTCAATTTATCGGCGATGAGCTACAACATGATTCACCAGCCCGGGATTTAGTTGATCGGCCTGACACACTGTGTCCTTTATTTCCCATTCCGATTCCGGTGCCAGTTCTGACATGATCAGACTTGCCCGGAAGAAGGGATAGAGTACCATGCTGCATTTCCGGTCTGATGTGCACAACTAGCTCAGTATGCCACAGCATGGAGGACGAGAGAGCTTCTGGCCCCCGCTCCCACTTTCAGTTGCACCCTCTCTGATGAGTGCATAGCTTGGCTTGATGAAAAGGCGCAGGTTGGGCCTACTTTGGCATCAGAGGCTTCCACAAGCTCTGGGAGGAGGCGCTGGAACACCTGACTATGCCCTGAGTTTATTTTCTTTAATCAATACTTTCAAGTTTTCTATATGAATGTAATAAAAAGCAACTTCAATTTGTATTCAAGAGTAGGAGAACTCTGTACTGAAATCAATGAATTGAAGGTTGTGGGCACTGAAAATTTTTCGTTTGGCCCAAAAATGGTCTAAGTCGTAAAAAGATTAATTTGAGCAAAATCAACTTTTATTAAAACTTTTTAAAACCATTTTCGATATGGATCACAACTGGACATGTCCGAGATCTATCACTGAGATGTACAACCCCGGATCCCAGTAATTGGAAAGTTGCCCCTAGTATGAATAGCACTACACTGGAGATCACAACCGAGCTCTTGAATGCAGAATAGACAAAGATGACCAACAAGATCACATGGACAAAGTTGATTTGGAAGTGTTTATGGCTGGACTTCAGAATGAAGTCGCCTATGTATCTCGAAGATGGGAATCAAGCCTTACGTAGTTCGGTTCAGGTTCACTCGTGTATTAACACTCTCCTTTTGCGCTCTAACTTTTGTCAAGGCCACCCTTTCTGGGTTTTCAACCTTGCGAGCTCAGTTTTTATTATTTCAAATTTTTCATGCTCTAACTTTTGCCTAGGTCACCCTTTCGGGTTTTCGGCCTAGCGAACCACTCAGGGATAGCATTTCTTCAACTTGTCCATGTTGATCGGCTGGAAGAACTCTAGGCCATCTAGATCCATCAGAACGACAGCTCCACCCGACCAGATAGACTTGATGATGTAAAGGCCAGTCCAATTGGGTCTGAACTTGCCCCTAGGGTCGTGAATGGGAGCTCGGTTGTCTTTGAGCACTAGATCCCCCTCTTTCAAATTCCTAGACTTAACCTTCTTGTTGAAAGCCCTGGCAATTCTTCGTTGATAACCCTGGACGTGATACAGTGCTTTCAGCCTTCTTTCATCAAAGAGCATGAGTTCTTCGAACCTACTTTGCTGCCAATCTGCTTTAGCTATCTGGCGCTCAGCCAATACCCGTAATGACGGAACCTCAACTTCGATAGGTAGAATAGCCTCCATCCCATAAACCAAGGAATACAGAGTTGCCCTAGTAAAAGTTTGAATTGAAGTCCGGTAGCCGCAAAGAGAAAATGGCAACTTATCTGGCCAGTCCCTGTAGGTTTCCACCATCTTCTGCAGAATGTGCTTGATATTCTAGTTGGTGGCCTTAACAGCTCCGTTGGTTTGCGGCTGATATGTAGATGACTTATGAAAAGCCACGTTGTACTTCTCCAACAAGTCGATCGCCTCCTTCTTGAAGTAGGAACCATTATCTGAAATAATCTCATTCGGGACCCCATAGCGATAGATGATGTTGTTCCTGATGAACTTAGCAACGTGCGATGCCTTCAACACCGCGTAAGATTGGGCTTCAACCCGCTTCGTAAAGTAGTCTATCGCTACCAGAATGTACTCATGCCCGTTGGACCCCTTCGGAGTGACAGCCCCAATTACATCAATCCCCTAGACTGAAAATGGTCATGGTGAAGTCATGTTGTATAGCTTCGACGGCGGAATGTTCATGCGGTTTGCATGGATTTGACATTTGTGGCATCGCCGGACAAAGCCAATACAATCCTCCTCCATGGTAGACCAGTAATAACCCTGTCTAAGGATCTTCCGGGCTAGCATCACCCCATTCATGTGTGCTCCGCACTCTCCTCCATGGATGGCCTCCATCAGGTGCTTGGATTCTTCAGCATCAATGCATAACTTATGCATCCCGAGATGACACCTCTTGTACAGTTTACCCCCGCAGACGATGAACTAAGCAGCCATTCTTCGAATTGCCCTCTTATCTTTGGCATTTGCCCCTGGTGGATACACTTCCTTTTCTAAGAAGTTTCAGATGTCGTAATACCAGGGATTCTCATCTTATACCTCATCTATGGCAGCAATCAGCTCGTAGGCCGGCACGAATTTCTGTTCAATAGTGATCGGACACATTCGGACTCCAAAAGGGATGTCTATCATAGAAGATAGAGTTGCTAATGAATCAACGAACCTATTGTTCTCTCTTAACAGATAAGCGAAGTTCAGTTTCTCAAACCGAGGAATCAACAAGTCCAAGGTCTGGTGATAGATTCTCATCTTTTCTTCTTTAACTTTCCAATCTCTTTTAGCTTGAGATACAACAAGGTTCGAGTCCCCGATGACATCCAACCGTTTTGCCCCTAGTTCCAGGACGGCTTCTAGTCCAGCAATACATGCCTCATATTCTGCCTCATTGTTCGACACTTTGAACCGAACTTTAAATGCTAGAGATATACGGGAATTGTCGGGCGCTATCAACAACACCCCTATCCCATACCCGTATTAGTTTGACGCTCTGTCAAAGTACATCGTCCAAGTCTCTTCTTCGACATGCAAAATGGCCTCGTCTGGGAACAAATACTCAACAGCTTCATCCCCTTCCACTGGGTGATCCGCTAGGAACGCCGCTACCGCTCTCCCTTTCACTGACTTGTGCGTCATATACTTCAGATCAAATTCAGAAAGCAGAAGCAACCAACGGGCTAGCCTACCCGTAAGTGCCGGTTTCTCGAAGAGATATTTGATAGGATCTAATCTCGAAACCAGTATTACAGAGTGAGCTAACAGGTAGTGCCTCAGCTTCCTGGTAGCCCATACCAAGGCCAGACAAGCCTTCTCCAGCGGAGTGTAGCGGGTCTCATAATCCAGCATTTTCTTGCTCAGGTAGTAGATAGCCTTCTCCACTTTGTCCTCAGACTCCTGTGCAAGCATGTAGCCCATTGCCATTTCAGTCACTGATAGGTACAGAATCAACGGTTTCCACGGCTCAAGCGGTGACAACACAGGTGGGTTCTGTAAATATTGCTTGATCTACTCGAAGGCAACTTGGCATCGGTCATCCCATTGGAACTTCTTTCCTTTCTTCAAGAGACCAAAGAGTGGTTCACAAGTCAAGATTAATTTTGCAATAAACAGTCTTATGAATTGCACTTTACCCAGAAAGCCTCGCACCTCCTTTTCAGTCCTTGGTGGTGGCATTTCTAAGATGGCCTTGATTTTAGAAGGATCGACCTCGATGCCTCTTTGTGTGATCAGGAACCCCAGCATTTTCCCTGCTGTAACACCAAATGTACATTTCTGAGGATTCAGCCGCAACCGATACTCTCTGATCCTTTGGAAGAATTTCTGCAAGGCGGTGTAGTGGTCCTCTCTTTCCTTGGACTTGACAATCATGTCATCCACGTACACCTCAACCTCTTTATGGATCATATCGTGCAAGATTATGGTCGCAGCCCGTTGCTACGTAGCCCCAGCATTCTTCAACCCAAACGGCATCACCCTATAACAATAGGTTCCCCACGGGGTGGTGAAAGCAGTTTTCTCCCTATCTTCGGGTGCCATCAAAATCTGATTGTAGCCTAAAAACCCATCCATGAACGAGAGCAGTGCATGCCCAGCAGTGAAGTCCACTAATTCGTCTATATACGGCAGAGGAAAGTCGTCCTTTGGACTGGCTTTGTTCAAATTCCTAAAATCCACACATACACCAGCAGGAACCCTACGTCAATTTGCTTGGTGACCTCTTCTTTGATTTTCAGAGCCCAGTCTGGGCGGATCCTTCGGAGCTTTTGCTTAACAGGTCGGGCCTCTAGGTCAAGAGGGATCCGATGCTGTACAATCTCAGAATCGATTCCAGGCATGTCTTCGTAGGACCACGCGAAAACGTCTTTGAAATCTTTTAATAAAGCGACTAAGCGCTCACGCTCCTCTGAAGACAACATGGACCCGATCTGGACCCGCCGCGGGTCCTTTTCAGTACCAACATTAATTGTGGTGATTTCATCAACCAAGGGTTTAACAAACCTCTCTTGCTCTTGATCAAGCAAATATTACAAAACCGGAGGAATTTCTTCCTTGTCGTTTTCATCAAGATTTGGAAAATCCTGATTAATGCAATAAATTAAAGGCACAGAAAAGTACTCGGAAGCCACAGTCGTACCATTCTCATTAAAAACATCCAGTCCGCCTGATTCCTCTATTACAACAGACTCAAAGGAAAAAGAAAAAGACGACCTGGACAGGACAGTGGCATCTGGGTTGTCACCCCCAAGAATACCGGACTCAGACTCAGACGAGCTAGAACCTGATTCCGACTCCACAAACTCGATGGAATTAGTTTCTGGCTCACTACCTGACCCGGTGCTGCTCGATAAAAAGCCCTCTTTGTATTGCCATACGAGGGAGGGTGCGATGGATGCATTCAGAATATTTGAAGATGGGCTCCCAGCCGCTTCATTCCCGATCATGGACACTGAAAAGTTATCCCCCGAGCACTCATGTACGATCTGAGAATCTGAGAGTAGACAAGCCAGTGCTACCCCCATTTCAATCTCTATGCTCTCGGAATCTTCCTCCTTGCACTGCTCAGCCTCAGCTGGTGGGTCTGTTTGCTCCTCGGCAACATCATCCCCGAACAATTGCAAGTTAAAGAAAATCTCAAACCCCGGCAAGTGCCGCCTCTCTACATTTAGCCATGGCTCTGGGAAGCCACAGAACGAGAAGTCTTCCCCCTTCCGGACAAAGCGTCCGTTCAGGGTACCTTGGATAGGTCGGTGCATCAACTCATAATGCTTCCCGGCTTGCTTTGCTCTGGCTCTTTCGGTCATCTCTTTTCCATTCCTCACCCAATCCTCCTTGGTAGGCAGATAACCTAAACCAAAGGTATGTGGGTTATGCGGCACTTCGACCGGTGCTGCAACGCCTTTCTGGCCACTTCGCCCTAATCCCATCCCGTGGACGTGCTGAAGCTTGTTCATAAGGTAGACAAACTGTGCGCTAACGTATAGCCCCTCATCAACAGCTAGTATATTCTGTACAACCCGGGCCTCAGCTAGGGTAAATCCTGACAAAAACACATCCTCCACGCCATGCGCAATCTCCAAGACTAGTGTAGAAACCTCTAGCGGTGGATGGATTGAAGAATTCCCAAAAACGATTGTCACCCCCTTCCTGTGGGGGTACTTCAGCATTTAGTGTAGGGTGGAAGAGATAGCCTTCACCTGGTGCAGCCACAGCTACCTCAGGAGTAGATTAAAGGTTGCGGGAACATCCAAGACATGAAACTCAATGTCCTATTGCCCCGGACCAACCTGAGTCTGAATCTGTACAGTCCCCATCACCTCTCGGTTGGTATTATCATACGCTCTTATCACCTGGGCCGTAGGCACAAAATCTGCGGGCTTCAACCCAATAGCATATGTCATTCTCGATGGACACACGTTGATAACAGATCCTGTGTCAACAAGGACTACCAGTATCCATTTCTCTCTACACTCGATAGAGATATAAAAAGGTTTGTTATGATTTGAGCCCTTAGGCGACAGTTCCTTGTCAGTGAAGGTCAATGTCGGGGAAGCTCCTCCCGGGAAGACCAACCCTACCAACTGCTCGAGTGTGGTATCGATTGAAAGTTTCACTTTGTCCATAGCCGAAAGGACAGCCTGTCTATTAACTCTTGAGGCCATTAGCAGTCCCCAGATGGAGATGTCTATTTGAATTTTCTTTAGCTGTTTCAGTACAACCTCCTCCTCCAGTAGTTTTTCCTTCTGCCTCTCCGCTTCTTTGTCCTTCCCAGACGCCTCTGGTTGATCCAAGTGTGGGGGCTTGAAATACCACCCACTTTTAGTCATGTGGTCCACCTCCTCAACGTACCAGGTGTCATCCGGTTGGTTCCTCCCCCAATCCTCGTCGATATGGGCAAGACGTAAGTCGTCGTCTTCCAACCACATCCCGTTGGCAACCTACATACAACTGTCTGGTCCCGTTGCAACTGTTCCTTGCTCACAGCACATTCCATCCCCACAGGGGCTTTGGCCTTTCTAGCCCTCTCCAGATCTTCGACTTTTCCTACTCAAACTGCTTCAGTGCAGCCTGCTGTTTAGTATCTTCCGTATTCAAACTGCCCGGATCTCGAGCAAAATTCTTAACACCGGTGCTCTCCAGCAATTTCCCCTGATCCTCAGCCATTCCGGTCATTACTAAAATCCCAGCTCCTGATTGCCCCTGTTCTGGCTGAAGTTCTTTAACAACATCCGGCTGGTCACTAAGCCACCCAGTGTTCTCTACTGACCCATCTAAGTCGAACCAATTGATGTTCAGATCCCCTGAGTCTTGCTCTTCAAAGAATTACAGATTTATAATGCCCTCTTCTAGCTTTGTTAGGTCATCTAACCCCTGACCAAGTCTGTTCTCCTGAACCATACTGATCTCTACCCCAACTGGCAACTCTATCCTCGGCCTAGCCTGGTCTGTTGATGTGATATAACCACTCGGGTTGTACTCAAAGCTCGCAGACCCCTCAGGCTCTAAATCATCATTCCCCTCTGCCCCCAAAGTCGACCCAATTCTATCTTCGGTAATCACCACCACCGGTTCAGGTTGGGTTTGGGAGATGCTCAACATGCACAAGTTCGTGCTGTCTGGAATGAAAACCTCCAGCTTGGGTAGGTGGGAGGGTGTGATATATATGCTAGGGTCGTATGACACAACCCGAGTTTGGATCAGGTTGATGCGTTTAGGTGGTGGAGCTTGGTTATGTGGCGGGAGAGGGTTGGTTATGACGTTTGGTTTTTCTGGAGGTGCGATCACCCTATTGTCAACGAGATCTTGGATCTCGTGACGCAGTCTAAAGTACTGGTCGGTGTCGTGACCATGCTGTTGGTGAAAGGTACAGTATTTAGCTGGGTTATGGGAAGTAGGAAGTTTGTCTGGTAATGGCCGCGGCTCCAGGGGCTTCAAATGCCCTTTCCTAATCAAAACCCCCAGCGCTTTAGACAGGGGCATATATAGTAGGGTGAAGGTTCTCTGGCCTCGGGGTGGATATCTGGCTGTTTATGAGCTAGTACCGGATGCACCGGTGAATGGTGTGGCTGTAAGTGTTTTTGGAGGGGTGGTGGTGACCATGCCCACATCGCAAGTTCTGGCAGCTGCAGCGTTACTCATGCCTGAATCCATACTGTGGATAAACGCCCTCTTGGGCTGCTCTCTCTCATGGTTAATCAGACCCTGTTTCATGGTGTCCTCAATTTGTACCCCGATCTCGTGTAAATCCGCAAAGGTGGAAAGGGGTAAGACAATCATCTTTTGCATCAGTTTGGGTTGGAGATTGCACACAATCATCCGTATCTAATCCTTATCGACCGGCCTGGTGGTCATCATAGAAGCTTTGGCTCTCCAACGAGTTACAAAGTCAGAGAAGCCCTCTTTTGGCTCATGTCTAGTTGTCTCGAGATCACGAGTTGTGATCTCGATCTGCGTGTTGTAGGAGTATTGAGCTACAAAGGCCTCAGCCATCTCCTCCTAACTTCTCTTGATAGAGTCTTCCAGCTTTACATACCAAATAGCCGCAACACCCGACAGGGTCCAACCGAAGAGGGTAAGCTTTTCCAGTCTGGAGAGGCCCATCGGCCTTAGGATATCCGAAAACAATCTCAGGTGTGCCATGGGATCCCTAGAACCGTCAAATCGGTCTATATGCGGCATCTTGAACCGGTCCGGCAAAGTCACCGTTGAGTCGGTGTATCCATCCTCTATGTCCGGAATGGAATTTAAGCCTTGAGCCTTCTTGAACAATTTTTCTAACTTGCTCACTTTTAGCGCTGTCGGATCCACCTCGAACTCAAACGGTGTGTCCACTAGATTAACCGGTGCTTTGGACAGCTGGGGTAGGATTGGGGGTGGAACTTGCCCCGTTGGGACGTCCGTATTTTCTTGGACGTTTATAGTATCCCCGAGTGGTGGAATTCTGGGTGAGGGTGGAGGTGGATATGAAGCAAACGCTCCGGCTTGCTGTGGTTGCTGTTGTTGCTGAAGTCTGGCAATCAGTTTTGTTTGTTGAGCCACAACCTCTGCCTAGCGAGCGGCAAACTCTGCCTGGCAGGCAGCATCCCGCTACATGGTTTGCATAGTCTCCTGGAGTTGGCGCATCATGTCCTCAATACTTGCCATAAGATGCTGGTCTAACTGAACAACCGGTATATCTCTCTCTGCGGTAGAAACTGAAACCTCAGCCTGACTACTCACTGGCGAGGTAAATAAGGACCACTAATCCGGTAACCGTTGTACTGATGAACCGCGCCTAACTGACCTCCGTCTAATAACCGGGGATAATGAAAAGAACACTGGTTGTCAGTCTATCAAATCCTCAGATCGATGAAGTCTTCGACCTCTAACCCAGAGTGCTTGGGGAATATTTTCCTGGTCGGAAGCAATTGTGCTAAACCTACCTTGCAAAAAGATAAATAAAGCATAATAAGGAAACAAACAACTAGAAAAACGGACAGCATAACGGCTTAAATAAAGACAACACACAGTTGGCATTTGTAAGCTGAATAAACTGTTCTCAAACACTGATCACTGTTCCCAAATCACTGCCTCAGATCTGATACCCTCAGGTAAAACTGATTCCCTAAATACTGATGTCCTCAGACTTGATACCCAGACTTGCAAACTGATACATGCATTCCTGTAGAGGCACACTCTAAAAGCACATAGCAAGCAAGTGAGAGCCAAAACACCCCTATGGAGGGGTAGGGTTTCCCTGTCTTATCTTTTCAGGAGCTAGGGTTTCACTATGCACACAGCGGTTTCAAACAACCTACAATCGGGTAAGTAACCTATCCTAGTTTGGAATGGTCACTATGGATTCCGATTTGCACTAGGTCGAATGGTCAAAAAGGGTGCCCCGGTAAAAACTGAGGTTTGTGTTCCCATTGTGGCAGAGCTCGCAACCGGTCAGCCTTATGGCACGCTTCTCAAAGTGAGCCTCCGGCAAACCGTTCAGGAATAACATACAGCAAACACGGTGTCCTAGGCACACCAATACAAATGCAATGCAAAGAGACACATAAGTGTAAACAAAGCAAGATATCATGAGTTCGAGTCAAGTTCTCTAAATCCCCAACAGAGTCGCCAGAAACTGTAGACCGCCCGGAACTCCGCTCTGCACGCGAGGGCGTGAATTATGGTTTTTAGCTACTACAGTTCGGACTCATGTCACGGTTCTTAATCTAATCTCACAAAGTGTAATGTGAGACTGATAAATCACCAAAGAGTCCAAATCCGACAAATCGTTTTGGAAAATCGATTTTAATCAAAAAGCGCCAAACATGGACTGCTTTGCCAGATTTTAGAGTCGCCACCTAAATATTTTATTTTGGGAAATTTAGGAAACCCTAGCTCATGCCTAAGGGCACGTGTCCGTCATCACCAAAGTTGCCTCGGCTCGGGAACTTGGGTACGAGAGGGGAAGGTCATGCAATAAGCACCCCCGCTCGCCTGATCAAAGATCGGCCTTTACTAACATGATATGTTGTTTTTTGAAAACACATGCGTTCTTGTTCCGATTAATTAGCTAATCTTACTGCGTGATGCGCACAACATACAAGTATAGACTAGATCACTCAAGTTGGAACAAAACATCTCATGTTTGTTTGTTTGAAAATGGTTTGAAGATGCTACTCGCAAGTAGGCTAAGACGTGCATTTTTCCACCCTCAAGTAGGCTTAGAAAACATGGTGATTTGCCACTTCAAGTGGGCTTAAAACTCGCATTTTGATGAATTGTTCCAATTCAAGCAATGAAGCCTTCATCCACAGGCATTCATGCAGTTAAACATTTAAGCAGTTAGCCTCATCGCAAGCATGCTATCATGGCAGTCACTTACACACATGCAAGGATGCTAAAGCGTAAACATTCACAGTGCACTCCGAGCCAAAAAAGAAGCTATGTTAGAAATCAATGCATGACCCTAGCTATGTTATCAATACCTAATGCAACACATGCAAAATGCAATGAGATAGGCTCGGCTACCTAAGATGGCATATGAAATGCAACTTGATACATGTATTCAAATTGGAATTGAAATACAATATAGTTTGTATGATGCGCCGAGCCCGGTGCATGCAAAACAGTTGAATGAATGCAAACATACAAAGCATAAGTATGCTAATTGAAACATGCCCTAAAACTAACAATCAAGCTGGTAAATAAAAGGGAGAAAGAAATGGGGGTTGGAAGACATGCATCACACACACGCACGCTTATTACAACATTTTCCCTCTCGACGGAGGGTCTGAATAATAAGCTAACAAGCTAATCTAAGCTAATTAAACTAATTATTACAAAACAGAACTAATTAACTAACAAGTTAACTAATTATTACAAAATAAGCTAATTAACTAACTACACTAGCTAATTAAATACAAATGAATAGCTAATCACATTAACTACTTAAGTAAAAAAACCAATGCATTAGCTAGCTTAAGCAAAGCAACTAAGTAAAGCAAATAGAAGGGGCCTCGGAGCAAGAAGCGCATGCATGCTCAGTCGGCTCGTTCGGAAATCCATCATGATGCCCCAACTTGCCTCTGTTTGCATTTGTTTTCAAAACACTGCACAAACCCCCAGATAGCTTTTGTTTCATCATAGAGACCTCCAGGAGCATTGCCGACCACTTATTGGTATTGCCAACCACCTGCCGACCACTTACCTTTGCTGCAAACCAGAAAAAGTGGTCAGACAGCCACTTTTACTGGTCTGCCGACCAAAAAATTCTGCACTTCTCCAGTTTGCTGCAACAGAGAACAAGAAGGGGCACGGCAGTGTATTTGCAGGATATGTGTGCACAACCACTCTCCCTATCATTTCATGAGCTTAACGGAGTGCGATTCTCGACTCTCGGGCCACCAACTGAGCATTGCAATGCACGATGGCCGAGAAGCCAAGATTGCACAATCAATGTGAATAAATGCACACATAACACATAAGGGTCATAACCTCTATCATGCATGATCAAGAGGGTCGGCGAGCGAGAATTGTGGCACGTTTCATCACTTCAAGTATGAAACGTCCCTCGTTTCTCATGTTTGGATCAATGCCCAATCCAAACACAATGCAATGCGTGCAACATGCTCAACCTATCAATGCAAATGGCATGCCAACACAATGCAATACATGCACATGCAAATACAATGTTATGCAACAACATGCAAACAAAATGCAATGCTCAATGGACTTAAAGCGAATATGGACAGACCTCAATCATGCCAAAACAGTGGCCATAATGTTATGAAAGGATGGTATGAAAGGCAAGATGATGCATGCACATGCATTGGCTCACCAATTAAGCATAAGAGCACAACTCTCAAACATGAGCAAGGAGTGACAAATATGAAAATGTGACAACACTACAAGCCCTAAAATCATGTATAAAATGATGCCAAACCATTCAAACAACCCAAGAGGGTCTAAGGCACAAGGCCACCAAGAGAGACTACACAAGAGGCATGCAATACATGGTGCAAATGATTGAACCAATCATGGACAGAGCTCAATTAGGTCAAAACATGGACCAAAACATGCTGGGATGAGAGCTCACAAATCTAGACAAGCATGCATACAAGCTAGGCCACAAACAAGACAATAATGCACAACCCTTAAAGGCACTCAAAGAGTGAAAGAAATGGGCGCATGGCAATACTATATGCTCTGAAATAACATTGTAAATGATGCCAAATCACGTACATGTCACAAATGAAGCATGCTAGGAGACTCAAAGCTTGAAACTAGCATAGACACTTGCACTATAGCTAAGCAATACATGAAGCATATGGCCAATACAACCCAAAATTGTCCTAGAGCATGCCAAAACAATGCTAAAACATGTATGGAGCAAAGCCCAAACAAGCTAGCATCAAGGGTCAAAACATGGAGTATGCAAGGCCAATAAGGAGGATTACACTACACCTACCAAAACCAAGCATGAGATGGCTTCACCAACAAAATTCAGGGTTATGGCATGTCAAAATAACACCAAAAATGGGCTAATACCAAGTTAACACATGCTAGAATAACAAGCTCACTCATTAGGCATGCAAGGCTAGTATAGAGGATTTACACTACAACTGTAAGAAGCAAATGAGGGAAGCTCTAACCAACCAAAAAAAGAGTTGTATCATGGAAAAACATCACCAAAAACACACTGAAATGGTAGCCCAAAATCCTAGGCAAGATGGCATACACAATGGCTCATTTTTAAAGCATAAAGAACTAACCCTCCAAAGCATTGAAAGAGTGAAAGATGTGAGGACATGACCACACTACATGCACTGAAATCACATACCAAATGATGCCAAATCATGTGAATAGCCCAAGTAATGCATGCTAGTGACTTGGAAACTCAAAGCTAGTGAGCTAGAATGCACTATGGCTATACAAAGCAAGGTATGCATGACCAAAACAACATAAAACAGAGCTCAAGCATGGTAAAACATGAACAAAAGCTTCTTTGAGTAGAACCAAAAGCATGCTAGAATGATGGCCCAAAGCATGATGCATGTCAGGTTAGTGAATGGAAATGCACTACAAGTGCAAGGAGCATGCAAGATGCTATCAAACCAACCTAAACTAGAGCTAAGGCATGCTAAAACCACACCAAAAACATGCTGAGATAGAGCCAAAATGGACTAGCAAGACATGCTCAAACATGAGGCCAACAAGGCAAGCAACCAAGATACAAGGAGGGGGGATGACCCCCTCCTATTTGGGACCTCAAAACACCTTTTTCACCACTGAAATTCCTCTGAGTTTTAGTGGTGAGAAGGCCAAAAGGAGGTGGTCCCAATAGCTTAAAAGGATAGCACAAAACAAGGCTAAACAAGGCACAAGAGGGGGGTAGACTACCCCCAACACCAACAAAGCCTTAAACAAACATTTCAAACACTTGAAATCAGAACTTTTTGTAGTTAAAAGTTAGGACTAAATCTGCATGCAAATAGGGCCAAAAGCTTAAACAAAAACCAAGGTTTAAGGGGTTAGAAACTTACCCTTGTAGAACAACTTCAAGGCTGCAACTCCAGCAACCTTTTTGAGCTAAAATCAATCCAAAAACATCAAAACCAGCTTCTAAGTGCCTCAGCTCCAAGAGTATGGTGTTTCACTATGTGTTTGTGTGCAAAAGTAAGAAGAAAATGGACTATTAAGCACAAAACAAGAGAGAAAGATAGAAATATAGAGATAGATGATATGTATAGCTCAAAGCACTTTTTTCTAAACTTGGAGAAGGGAGAGAGGGCCTCCTTTTGATAGAAAAACAAGAATCAAGCTTCTTGAACAAGCTAAGAGCTTGAACCAATCCATCCATACACGTGTATGGAGGATGCAATCTGTGCACTCTAGCTGGCACAGCTGGCATCCACAACATCTGCAGAAAGTGAAGGAAAGATGCCGACCATTTGAAGTGGTCGACCAGTTACTTCCACTGGTCGGCCGACCAGAGAAAGTGGTCTGCAAGGAGGCTAAGTGGTCGGCAAGGGGCAGGAGTGGTCTGCACAAGGAAAGCAAGGTGGTGGCATGGTGGCCTACCACTTTTGGTGGTCCAAAGACCACGAAGACCAGCTAGCCGATCAGAAAATTGGCTGGCGGGGAAGAAAAGTGATTTTCAGGGAGGGAAACTGGTCTACCACCCCTATTCCACCCTCCAAGCAAGGAAAACAAAGTTGGTGCCAAAACCAAACCAAAGAGGATGCAAGACAAGAGTCCACGGGTCAAGGCACGCAGCCGAAAACCTCGAAAACTAGTCCACGGGCACCAAAAGTGGTCTACGGCCACAAAAAGTGGTCTACAAGACCTCTGAGTCCCTCCAGACCAAGGCAACAAGGCATGGTCCAAAAACCAAGCCAAGAGGAAAACGTTAAACAGTCCCGAGACAAGGCACGCGGCCGAAGGCTTCGAAAATCGGAAACTTGACCCAACCCTGAAATCTCAAGTTTTTGATATGGGCCAAAATCTCCCTTCAGGGAAGGTCAACAAGGCTTAGTCCACAAACCGAGCCAAAACACAAAGAGTTCAGAGGCCCGGAGGCAAGGCACTCAGCCGAAAACTCTAGAAACTCGAAATGAGCACAAACATGCGCAATCATCGAGCGCTCAATCGATGACGTCTGAGTCTTAAGGTCAGTCAAAAATGGGGTGTCTACCGATACCAAGTTATGACACCCCAAAAATTGAAAATATCAAGAAATATATTAACAAATAAATATAGGGTTTTTCTACGGTTACAAGTGTAATGCCCCAAAATATAATCCAATGTTGAAGTTTAGGAAACGTCACTCATGAATCTTTTGGTCAATAACTAAGTAAGATCCCAAGAAATATTGGATAAATCAAAATAGCCTCCCTTCTAAATCTAATCTCCTCGGATAGCAAAACTATTTTTTTGACAGATCTTAACAAAATATTAACACAAGATCTATATAAGTTGACGGAAAACAATGATAATTTACAAAAGATATAAGTAAAATAATAATTACAAGGTCTTATCTAAGTTACATCAAGAGTTTAAACATTACAATTCCAAAGCAAGATTACAAAACGAGATTTAATAAAAGTAGTTTCTAATTCTTTTAGGGTAGCCATACATTTTCAAACGTTTCAGTTCTTCATCTTTAATCGGATAATAATCTTCAATACCTGGCATGAAATGCCATGAGTTTTAAATGTCCATTAAATGCACACACACCCCATCTTTTTTTCCAAAGCCAATACACAATCACATTTACAACAAGCAATAACGTACGATATTCAAGTAAACAAGCAATGAGTTATAAAGTTAGTGTTAATAATCTAGAAATCCCCTAAAGAGATTTCATTCTCCTAACCGCAAGAATTGAATTCGGATTATTCGATATACCCCCTCTTTTACTTCTTTGCAGACCTTATCCCAGATGCCTGCAACGGTTACGTACCACGTAGCGCCAACCGAAGACCTCAAAGGAGATGGTAAAAATAAGGGTCTTACCCATAACCTCCTCCAGCCTTATCATACGGAAACCACCTAGGGTCCGAATATAACCGATCCATTTAAGGGTTCCGAAATGACCACTTGCGTAAGACTTTACTTTCAATAGGAAACACATCTTGCCAACCAATTCAAATGTAACACAAACATTATTTTATGAAGTTACTCAAGTGATCGAAAACCAATTTCCACCCTAATAAAGTTTTCCATTGAGTTAGATGTTTTAAGTTAATGTTAGAACAAGCTATGGAAACAATAATTCCCACTACAACAAAAAAAGGTTTATGGTGACGAAAACGGATGATGAAAAAATATTTCGTCTCCAAATATACATGTTTTAGTGATGAAAATAAGATTTCGCCTCCAATTGTATTATTTTTAGAGACGAAAACCAAATTTCGTCACCAAATGCTTAAAATCAAATAAAACAATAGGTAACGAAAATTTTATTCGTCTTTCAATTTTATTTTTCATCACAAAACAGTTTCCCGCCCTTGGAAAATTTGGCGGAAGATTTGGCGCCATTTTGGAGACGAAACTTTTCATCACCGTTGTAAAAAATTTTAGAGAGGAACTAATTTTGTCTCCAAATATATTATTTTTAGAGAGGAGAACCAAATTTCATCACCAAATACTTAAAATCAATAAAAAAATAAAATTGAACCAAGAGATAGATATCTCTCTGTTTAGATGTAGCTATTTTACTTTTTATATCTCTCTCTGTCACTCCTTCACCCATCCATCTCTGTCACACCGTCCGTCCATTTTTGTCGCACCGACTAACCCGCACGTCGCCGGCCAGCACTCGCTACAACAGGTATCTCTATCTCTCTCTCTCTCTCTCTCCCCCCTCCTCTTCTCGATTTTTCGAGCTCCCTCTCCTCTCTTTTCACTTTTCTGACAGTTTAAAAATAGTCGCAAAAAATATGTTTTTGCGACGGTAAAAAAATCCGTCACAAAATCATTTTCTTTTGCGACAATAAGTGACTGTCGCCCAAAAATACATTGGATAAATATTATTATTAAAGATGCATAACCCAAAACCTTGGCAAAAGGATTTATATTTTTGGATGAGGCTTCCCTCCAGTCCTTCATTGAACTGGAGGGTACTGTTGGACCCCTGCGAGCCCACCAAGGGTCCCATTTCGATAATCCGGACCGTTCAATGTGTAGAATTAATCAAGAACTCTATGAATGTAAAAAAATCATGTAGATCGGATGTTGATAGCTATGTGATCAAATCAGATCTTTGTCAGCTATTTATTTTCACCGTCCATTTTTTTCATACAAAACTGATTTGATCACATAGCTATCGATATCTGATCAACGTGATATTTTATAGGTATATAGTACTCGACGAATTCTACACATTAAACTGTTCGAATTATCAAAACGAGATCCGTGGTGGGCCCCCACGAGCCTAAGAGTACACTCCAGTCCTAAAGCCTCATCCTATTTTTTTCGTTTTTGTTAATTTGCGACGACCTTTCAAACCGTTGCAAAAAATTAATCTGCTAATATTCCACTAATGCTACAATAATGCATATAGGCCGCACCTAAAAATTTAAAACCATCCCACTTTTAATTCAATGTGTGATAAAAAAAAATGTGTGAAGTAACTTATTTATTTATTTATTTATTTATTTCAGCAGCCCACACCCCACAAAGAAACAAATCATTTTTTATTTTATTTTTGAGATTCCAAACATATCTCTCAATCCTCTCTCCCTCTCTCTCTCTTCAAGCCCTAACCCTAGTCTTCTGCATATCCTTGATCGCCCGGCACCCGTTCGACCAGCTGAGAGTGACCAGCGGCAGCGATCGGCGAGCGGTGGCAATGGAAGCAAGCGGCGAGCAATAGCGGCGACTGAGGTATTTTCTTCTCTTCTATTTTCTTCTTCTCTTATCTTCTTCTATTCTTCTACTATTTTCCTAATTCGATTTTTGTTGAAATCAACCTTGATTTTCAATTTTTGTTGAAACTAGCCCTTGATTTTTGTTGAAATCAACCCTTGATTTTTGCTCTATATATATATCTCTCTCTCTCTCTGTCCCTTCTCCCCCAATTTCAAACCCTAACTATAATTTTCAATCTCTCAGATCTCAGCCCCGCCTCTATTCTATATCACAAAAGTCATTTTGATTTCATTTCGCTTATTTTGAAGTGTTTCATATGTTAAAAATGCTAAATGTTCGATGCGTTCATTTACATGTTTGTTTATCTGCATTTTGTTGATCTTTACCTCTCTTTCTCTCTCGTTCACTCATCATATTATTTTTCTTGTGGCCTTCACTCTGTGTATTTAATTCAATTCAAAATATGAAACCAGGTGCCATAGTGATTGTCTCTTATGTTTTGAATGACTTACGATTGAAATTTGTACTAATTATGGCCCAGCAATTTAGTAAATTAAAGACAATCTTGGAAGCATAAAGATATATGGGCTGTGAGTATCTGAAGGAACCAAAAAGTCATGGTACAAAAAGTTTACTCTTGGACTGCCCTAAAATTTGCAATTGAAGTTTTATGCCTTTTAGTACATACCCAAGTATATAATTGTTGGAAAACTATATAAATTTGATAGAGCCCCCTTCTATTTGAATGTTATGTTTCCTAATGATGGCATTGCAATTAAACATGTAGGATTCACATTGGAATTACCCAAGTATTTAAATGTTTCATAATGTTTTGTTTCCTATGCAATGATCAGAAAATTGGTAATGAGATCACTTCTGATGCCCATCTACTTCCAGCAACCAATGTCAATTACACAAATGGTCTTGATATTTTTTCCTATATGAATTCGACAAAGTATCTCTTTCTCTTTCTCTCCCTTTCTCATCTTTGTTCCTGTGCATATATTTTAACTTACTCTTTTTGTTTTCTTATTGGTTCCATTACATAACAGTGATCCACGAGGTCGTATAACGGCTACAATTATAGAACTGAAGCAAAAAACCTGCTCCAATCATGGCCATTTTCTCCTCAAGGGGTCCAAACAAAATCACACCAGAGATCCTTAAGGTTTGACCAAGATTTTCATTTTCCTTGATGGAGTTCCATTGTATTAGTCATTTCGTAATTTCGTATCTGTATCACAATTATAATAATTTGATTTCTTAAATATTTTATTTTTTTTCTTCTATATAAATTAAAGTTTAGTAATTCTTTTGTATGATCTTTTCTGCTAGACCTTCATTACTATATATGCCTGTCACATATCCTCTATGTGGTGTACTAGGTTTCTATCCATAATGATTTACATGGTGTTTTGACTTGTCTACCTTCAAAGGCCTTCTATGCAATTTTACTAAAAATGCCTTTCAAGATCATCTTCTTCTAACCAAGGTTGTCAATTAATTTTTTTTAGTCTCTTGTGTTATTTTTCATCAAGCTTTTTTCATTCAGTTGACTTCATGTTTTCCTTAAAGCATTTGAGGATACACCTTTTGCACAAGGTGGTTGCCCCATTTTTTTTGTTTTTGCTTCCCTCCTCTCTGTGTATAATATATATGTTTATGTGAAAATGGTGACACAAACCTGCCTCAAGCAGCACTACTTTGAATAAGAATTTGAGGTGGCTTGTGTTCGTTGTGCTTGTTATTTTATATTTATGGAATTTGTTGGATCATGCCTAAGCTCTTGATATGATGGGATATTGGCATATGGGTTCTGTGAGCAACAGATATAGACAGGCTTCGATGACGGTGCCCTTTGAGGATTACTTGTTAAACTTAGTGGAAAGAATAATTGCATATTACTTATATTTATTTGTGTATATATATACATTTTGGTTTTGGAGGTTGAGGAATTCCTAATATTCTTTTGTAAGTTCTATGGGAGATTTGAGTTATTTGGTAGGGAGTTTCTTTTTTCTTTTTCTTTTTTTGGCTCATCTTAATGTGCACGTGGTGGTTTGCATCCCAACATTTTTATTTTTATTTTTTTGTGGACTTTTCGTGCTATGGAAAGTGGCAAGGGGAACTGTTTCACTATAGTCTCTAGTGAATTTCTCCAGCCAGTTTCCAATTAAGGCTTTGGTCTTAAGGAATGCATTCTGCAAAACAAGACCACCCTAGTATTCCACCACACACAACTTTGACTACCAGAAGGTGCCTATTTGGAGGAAATAAAAACAAAATTAAGATGCTTATTTTCTATTTATTATATATATATATATATATATAAGCAGGGAGCTGCCGTAAATGCCCTTGATTCTCAATTTGCATTGGATCAAACAATGCCTTAGACTAATTACATATATGAAAAATGGCACCATATCAAAATTTTGCATAAATATCACAAGAAGTGGTAGATATTAGGTCCATGATATTTAAAATGAAATCTTTTGTTTTACAATGTATGCACCATACATGTGCTTATTTGATTAAATACTTGCACAAGTGACTGCTCTTAGTTCAACGGCCGCCTCAAACTGGAGTCACCACAGCATGAAACAATGATCCTTTGGGATTCACAAATCCGAACTCATCTATTTGATGCCTAAATCATCGATAGTATGGCCAGATATGTAAGCTTACCCATTTCGTGGTTTCAACATAAGCTATCATAGGATTTAAGCTTTGAATGCAGTAGATAACTGTAGATCCTAAATGAAGAATACTTAGTGCTCATTTGGGAATTGACTATTTTAGTTGGCTTTTTGGCATTTTGATTGGGTGTTTTGGCTTTTTGGCTATTTTAACCAAAAAACCACCATCCCAAATGGGGCCTTAATCTGTTACTACTTGTCATAATATGTTGTATGCGTTTCTTTTTCTTATTTGTTTTTTTATGTGATGTGAAGCTGTAATTACCCTTTCTGTATTATTTTGGTAATGACAAACATAAAAAAACTTTATTGATTTTGGTGAAGATACTTCTTTTGATGAGAAAGTTAGGTTTCCTTGTTCTTTTTTCTCATGCCCTTTTTTTTCATCGTTCTATATATGATAATTTAGCACCAAGGCACACGTTTGACACTGGAAAAGTTCCAGTGTCATATATTCATTCAAATTTACTTCTAAATGTTCCAAGGTGCTTTGTGTTTAACACTGGCATTTTTACAGTTATTCCATGGTTATTAAACTAAGCTAGTGAATTATGAAACCCTTATTATGGAACCATGTATTATTAGATTCATATTTTCATTGACTGTGATAAAGTTTTCTCCTATTTTAAAACTTGCTATGTTAATTTCTACTTTATTCCGTCTTTTATGATACTGCTGACAGTCCTCCACTTGATGAACATGCAAATAGCACAGCAAAATGAACAAATTGCAAGGCTTCAAAAGTCAGAGAGGAAACAAAGCAAGAAGATACAAAGTATCATAGAGTGTTTGACGCAAAAAGGTATCACGAGAAATTTTGAGAATGGGGAAAGTTCAGATTCTGATGGACAAGCTTCTTGGTTAGTATATTATGTTTATATGTTAATTTAGTAGAACATTTCTTCTTCAACTAGGGTAGAATAAAAAACTACTTTTGACATTTAGGCACAAGGTCCCGGGAAAATAGTGAAATATGCATCTAAAGGCCTGAAAAACATCACAAACACCTTGAGATTATCAGAAACTATCATGAACACTTTGGAAGGGATCAACATAAGTTGTGAAAACTTACAGAACAATCATAGGACTCTCGGTTGGAAAACATTTAGCCTTGAAAATAGGCCGTTAGGGAGTAAAATCTTGAAATAGTCATTAAAAGGCCGAGAAATATCATGAACACATTGGGAGGAACTAATGTAAGTTGTAAAAATTTACAGAACAAGCACGGTAAAATTTTTATTTTCTCTCTTCCAGGTTATATATTAACATATTTAGTGAATGGTTACCTTAACCTTTTGTTGTTGTTGTCGTTTTTTTTTTTCTTTCTTTTTTAAATGGCAGATTGGAGATGAACGAATTTGCTAACCTGCATAGCAAGAGTTTTTTTGTTGATATTACCAGACATATCCATCACAGTGTAGTTGTACTTTTTGTTGATATTACCAAACATGTATTTTGACTATGTTGTTATGGGTTATGATTATATTGTGATGGATCGTATCTTTTTGTTGATATTTTATTGAATAGATTAAAAGAACAGGTTTTTGTTGATATTACCAAATGAACAGGTTTTTGTAATGATTTGTAATGGATATTATATTCAGCAAGTTATTAAAATGCACAAGTTATTTTGATTGTGTTGTAGTTTTTGATTTTACTAGAAGAGATGTTATAGTTTGGATGTTATATATTAATTTCTTGATACTATGAGACATGTATTTTGCTTGGGTTGTTTTACGATAATGAATAGTTTAATTTTATATTGATTTGTATTAGATATTTTATTTAATAGATTATTAAAATGTACATGTATTGTTTATTAAAAAAATATATAAATTGCAAGTATAACCCTCCGCCCTAATTTTTTAAATTAATTTATTATTGGCGAGGAAAAAAAATTGACACTAAAACTTTCTAATCCCAACAAATAATTTCATCACACATATTCACTATTTCATCACTAAATTAAAATATTTGTTGACAAAAGTTTTCTTCACTGAAGGGTCTTTTTTTCCATCTTTTGGTGACGATATTTTCGTCACTAAAAATTCTATCGCTATTTTTAATGAAGAAATATTTTGTCACCCAAAACAAATATAATAAAATTTTATTTAATTCTAGTGACGAAATGGACGTTATAGGTGACAAAATATTTAACATTTAGTGACGAAATATTTCGTCACCAAATGCCAATAATAGGTGACAAAATAAATTTTCGTCATCAGCTACTTTTAGTGACGACGAATTGATGACGAACGTGGTGACGAAATTATTTCGTCACAGATCAATTTGGTGACGAAAATTTCACTATTGGAGACGAAAGGATTTTGTCATTAAAGAACCATTTTGTTGTAGTGTCCTACACAAGTATGAGCATCATCAAAGTACCATTGTAAAGAAAATATATTCACAGCCATATGCAAATGTCATACTAAGGCTCAAACAAGTAATAGAAAGGCACATTCAAGAAATAAAGAACATGAATCATTAACAAAAAATATAGATTTTGGGTACTTCAAATATCAATCTAAGAGACATTTTTAAAAATTTTCCCAAACTTGACCTTCCTAGAGTTTGTAGAGAATTTTATGTAGTTTCCAGATCATTTTTTGGAAGTGGGATAGCTTTCCTAATTTTTTAATTATTTAAGAAATACTCCAGCGCTATCCAGATTTGTCAACTGTTACAAAAATTAATTTTTCTTTCAAAACGCTCACTCATTTTCAATAAAACCATTTTTTTCTTAAAATATAACACTTTAAGGAAGGTTTTGATATAAAATAAGACAAAAAGGATTTTTATATATTTGTATAGAATTTTTAAAAGTTGGTTGAAAATATGGATCTTTGATACACGAAACTTGAAAGAGAGAGAGTTGTAAGAAAACGAAGTAGCATTGTGTAATTTTATACTTCTATTGTGATGAAAACATGCCAAATAATATACTAATAACTCAAATTTTTAGATTAATGGTGTGCCTGTAAAAATAATGTAAGATATAGGTAGAAATAAGTGACTTTACTCCATCAAAGAACTAATACAAGCAAAGAATAAGTCAAACTCAACTTCTTTTATTTAAACACAAAACCATACATTCACATCTAAAAAAAAATATTCTAAACATCTAATATCATGCATTTGCAAGAGAAAAGAAAAGAATGAGTTGTGTTGTGACTTACTTGTTTGCCTAACGAAGTGGTTGTGCAAGAATTGCTCACTTTTCTTCCTCCTCCTCCAAAGTTCTCACTTTCCCTCCTCTCTCCCTCTCCTCAGCCGTATATGAGAGTGTTTTGTGTAACGCCCTCAAAATAATAACATTAACCCCATTAAATAAGACATGCATTGATATGTAAAAGTTCCACATTCTTCCATTATTCAGAATTCCATTACAAAAGTATTACATGTTAACAACAAAAGCAAATGCCTTATGGGCTTACAGCTTTCCAAGTTAACACTTGGTTACAACAAAAGAGTACTAACTCGTTTACACATTAAGCCCTTGGCTTGAATTTACATGTAATACATCAAAAAGTAAAACGACAAAAGTATGTCCGCCTCTAGCCTCCCAAGCTATGTCCTTGGAGGTGGCATGCTACCAGTACCTGAAAATGATATTCCCATATAGGGTGAGCCACAACCCAGTAGAAATACACTAAACCAACCATGAACAATGACTAAAAGAATAGCAATTGATAGATGGCTAACACTGACACATTCACATAAATCACATATTTATGCCGTACGACTTATGAGTCTAGGTTACTTTCCATTTTCCCTTTTTCAACAGATAAGCATGTTAGCTCTATCATTATTTCAACAGATATGTATAAAAACTATATCCCACATTCACAGATAAGCATATAAGCTATACCCACATTCAGAGAGAGGAGCATTTGATAACCTTCAAGAGTGGGTCAATTAGGAGCCAAATAAATTACTTTTTAGTAAGAAAATGAGATCGTCTAAAATGCAGCGATTGTAAGGTGATTCCTGGAGAGAGCTTGATATCTCAACATAGGATTTTGGTATTAGATTTATACTTTAAAGGGCAATACCAAGCTAGGAAGGATAGTGGGTGTTGTAGGACGAGATGGTGGGACCTAAAAGGAGATAAACTAGAAATATTTAAGAATAGAATGGATAAGGAATGAGCTTGGGACTTGGAAGATGATACTAACACTATGTGCAACTCTTTCTCTCTTCTAATGCTTCTTGATCTCTCACCTCCTCCCTCACTGGTGATTGATTACCTTGACATCTCAGTACCCGCGTTCTTCCCAATAGGCCATCTGTAGGCCACCTCAACAAATACCACCCACAACATTATTGTTTATAATTGGGATGTTTGGGTAATGTTTGTAATAAGTTGGGGTCTTAGTTTACATGTTTTGTTTACATTCAAGGTGTATGACTACATGTTTTATTATTTCAAATTTTTTTTTGGGGGGGGGTGATTTGCTAAGAAACCGAGCCAGTGAATAGATAGAGTGCTTTTTGGCAATTGTCCTTGTGCTATAGAACTAGAAGTAGCTGATGTTACTGAATATTCTCTTATTGGAAACAATGTATTTTTTGTTTTGTTTTTTGTTCTTGTTTTATTTTGATTTGGTTTTGTTTTCTAAATTGCATCGAGGCAGATTTTTTTTTTCAAGAAGCATGATATTGGAATCAGAGTGTATATCCATTTTAGTTTAACATACTGTGGCAACAATTCAAAGAATTTCCTTATGCGGCAAGTCACAAATTTCGGGACTTAAACCCAGTCTCCCGCTCGAGCGTAAAACACCCCGCTCGAGCGTCACTCACAGACTCCCGCTCGAGCGTCCAAACTTCCGCTCGAGCGCCGGATGCACTCTCCCAACATCTATACAGAACCAGGCCTCCGCTCGAGCTTCCAACTCTACGCTCGAGCGGCACTCAGACAACCCCGCTCGAGCGGCCAATTCCACGCTCGAGCGTACAACGCTGCACAGGAAAATACTGAATGGGTGTAATCTCCGCTCGAGCGCCAAAACCCCCGCTCGAGCGTACAGGCCAAAATCTGGGCAACTAGTTTTGGTGTCTAAACTCAACCAACCTGTAACAAACCTGCCCAACACATCCTATAACTCAATTACGAAGTAAAAAGGATGTAAACAAAATAATAAACAACTATCAACATCCACGGACACATGTCCGGATCACGGTATAACAAGGGTAAACCCGGGATCGCTATAGTTTTGTGTGTGTGTCTAAGTGTGAAGAATATGCAAGAGGGGGTGGTGTATTTATAGGAAAATAAATGGTAAAATGTCCTAAAAGGTCCCGAGGTTGAAATTGAATGGAATGAGCTTGTATTTAGTTGAATCGTAATGGAATGTAGAATGATTAGGAGATCTACGTAGGATTTAGGACATGATTTGGTTATAGGTTAGCTTGGTTGGAACTAGATTGGTTGCTAGTACATACAAGGTTCTACCATTCTAGGCTTTAGTCAAATTTTCTTCCTTAATTCAAGGAAGATGTTCTCAAAAGTACACATCAATGAATCCAGGAACATGTGGCCGGCCATGTGGGGGGAAATTTTAGGGATTTTTCAATATACTTTGTGTACAAAATTATATATATATTGTAAATATTTTGGTGGAAAAAGATTAAAATAAAGAGTTGTGCTTTTATATGTATAAAGAATGATTTATGGTCAAAATATAATTAAATTAAAATGTGAGGGCTTAGTCTCAATTAGAATATCTATTTCAATTTATAATTAATAAAAATAGTGTTAGGAAAAATAATTTGCTTTGATTTGTTTCATTTTGAATTAAATGGTGAGTAACCACGATGAGAACGGTGAAATTGAAAACTGGGGTTTTGAGCATTCAACTATAATTAGAGAATTAAATAATTCATATTAGAGTGTTAAAAATAATTACTAAGCTACCAAGATCGATTAGGGTTTGTACGGGTTCGTCCGCGATGCGTTTTTGATTCTAGGGTTAAATTCGCGATTAAATGAGGAATTAAGAGCTTTTATTGTAATAATTCAAAAGTAAGGGCCTTAATAGGATTTACAAAAATTAGGGGTCTCACATAGTTTGGTGAGAAGTCCTTTCGTTGTTTTGAAGGACATTTTATTTTTAATTTTACCCATTATCTATCTGTTGAATTTTTTTTAACTATGTGTTTAATTTTTTTTGCTATATGTTCACGTATTTTTTTTTTTATCTTTTTAATTTTTTGACTATTTGTTCAATTTTTTCCTTATCTATTCAAACATCTATCCAAATTTTATTATCTATTCAATTTTTTTTCTTATTTGTTTAAATCATCTATCCAAATTTTATTATATGTTCAATTTTTTTTCTTGAATTCTATTTATTGATTTTTTTATCTATTCAAAACTTTGTTATTGAAATAAACCAAGACATTATTTGTCCAAATTTTGAACAACGATGTTCAATAACAACAACAAATCTTTCCATTTCTATTATCTGTTCAAATTCACACAAATCTGTTCAAATTCACACATAGATCTTATCTGTTTGTTCTATGTGTTCAAGAAGAACAACAACAAAGATTTTTTTTTTTTTTAATCTATAAGATATAGAGGGCCGAGAGATAATCTATTGGACAACAACAACAACAATTATTTTAAAAAAAAAAATTGTGCAGAAACTTGGCTTCAAATAGGTTTGATCTATTTCAAAAAGAAAAAAAAAAAGTATGATCTATATGTAAACACACACACATATATATATATATGTGTGTATCTATAGATCCAAAGATTAGCTAGGGTTTTGTGGACAAGGGTCACAGATCTGGGTATTAGAAGTTGTAGATTTGGCTTCCCCTTCTTCACAATGGCCATCATCATCGATCTGCAAAGTCGATTTAGACTTCTCTCGTGGTATTGACTGTGCACTATTGACGAGCATGATTTTGATAGTGTGCACTGTGGCAGACGCAAAGAAAGACGGCAGATGAGAAAGAGAGAGAGAGAACGAGCGAGGGAATAAGGAGAGAAAGAGAGAGAAACGGAGAAGCTGAGGAGAGGGAGGCGGAGTGGAGAATGGCGAGAAGGCAACGCCAAGACAGCGGTGTTGGGACCGTGGTGAAGAGAGGGAAAGAGAAGTGAGAAGAGAGGGTTATTTTCTTTTTCCACCGTATAGCATATATATGTATACATATATATATACACTAGTGGGTGGCACACACGATGTGTGTGCAATTTAAATAAGTAGGAATAAAAGAAAATAATAATGGCATTAATATTATAATGTGTACTTAGCTTAAGTGGTATGAGTCCTCGTACTTAAACCCATGGTCATGGGTTCAAGCCTTGCCCATCTCTTTGTTTAACTTACTGCCACATGGCATGAGGAGAGTAAAGCTTTAGTAACTTTTTTTTAAAAAATAAAAAATACTGCCACATGGCATGAGGAGAGTAAAGCTTCAGGACGCCAAAGTTAGTAAACATGGCATGAGGAGAGTAAAGCTTCAGTAACTTTTTTTAAAAAAATAAAAAATACTGCCACATGGCATGAGGAGAGTAAAGCTTCAGGACGCCAAAGTTAGTAAAGCTTTAGGACACCAAAGTTCCTGTTTAGTAAACATGGCATGAGGAGAGTAAAGCTTCAGTAACTTTTTTTTAAAAAATAAAAAATACTACCACATGGCATGAGGAGAGTAAAGCTTCAGGACGCCAAAGTTAGTAAAGCTTCAGGACACCAAAGTTCCTGTTCACTTTATAATAGTACTAGTGGGTGGCACACACGATGTGTGTGCAATTTAAATAAGTAGGAATAAAAAAATAATAATGAAATTAATATTATAATGTGTACTTAGCTTAAGTGGTACGAGTCCTCGTACTTAAACCCATGGTCATGGGTTCAAGTCTTACCCATCTCTTTGTTTAACTTTTTTTTTAAAAATAAAAAATACTGCCACATGGCATGAGGAGAGTAAAGGTTCAGGACACCAAAGTTCATGTTCACTTTATAATAGTATAGATAGATAGATAGATAGATGAGTAGTTTAGTCACTTTACACATGGCATGAGGAGAGTAAAGGTTCAGGACACCAAAGTTCCTGTTCACTTTATAATAGTATAGATAGATAGATAGATAGATGAGTAGTTTAGTCACTTTACAGAAAAGCTTCAGGACGCCAAAGTTAGTAAAGCTTCAGGACACCAAAGTTCCTGTTCACTTTATAATAGTATAGATGAGTAGTTTAGTCACTTTACAGAAACTTATTCTTATGGATAAAATATTTTAGAGTGTAGATATTTGGACAAAGAAAATTCAAAATTGTATTTATAGACCAAATGCCCTATATTTTACTGCCTTTGTTTATTTTGTAGAGCAACTCTTACATTGGATTTCATTTTTTAGTTCGTAAAAAAAAATTAAATAAATAAAATAAAATAAAATAAAATAAATTATAAATTATAAATTATAAAAAAAATTAAAAATTAAAAAAAAAAAGGTAAAAAAAATCCAAGTTTTAATCTTTATAACAAAATAAATGTTGATTTTTAATTATATCAATTTTAATTCTAAGTTTGATTTATTTATTTTCAATTTAAACTACTTATCTGTTTTCATTAAATAAAATTGAACAAAAAAAATATTTTAGTTATTAAACTAAATAAAAAATGATATGTTAAACATTTTATATACCATTACATTGAATTTAATGATTAAAAAAGTACAAATTTTATTTTAAAATGCACAACAATAACAAACATCACAAATATTCATAATTTTTATCACAAATTATGAGTGTTGTCATTTTTTGTCTTTTCTCTTAGATGATAGAAAGCCTGCCTCAAACAAAATGATGGGGGAGGGGGGGACTAGGTTTTTGCTACATGACAAGGGCTAAACTGGAATTATTCTAACATCACAAACATTCATAATTTTTATTATAAAAATTCATAATTTTTCTATGATTTATCTTTTAAGATATGCACACACCACAGATTGAGTGACTTGTAAATTATTTATCGATAATTAATTGAGTGGGTTCATAACAATTTGTTTGCTCTTTCTCCGTGTGGGTTTCGGTTTTAAATAAATATTATTTTCCTATTTTCATTAGTGGTCCCAATTCATACATTTGTCCGTATATTCATATACTTGTGGTAGGTGTATACAATACATATGTGTATAAATATATGTAATTTAGTAATAGAAAAAGAGAAATGAGTCGTAACTCGAAATAAATGAGCTCGAATGGCCCGAATGGACCTCCATCAGTTTCCTCCTCTTCTCTCCTCTCTATCTCTATCTATGTATACTCTCCTCTCCTCTTCTCTCTCCTCTTCTCTGTTTCATTCAATTGTGCCCATACATACATGAGTACAAAAGAGAAGAAGCTCAAAAGAACTTCAAGATCTGAAGAGAAATTGGGACCACAATAAAACTTCCTCTCGCTTCTCTCTCTTTCTCTTTCTCTTCCTCTCTCTTCTATGCTTTCTCTTCTTCTCTCTTCGTTGCCTCTGTTTCAGAGATCCAATAGAAAAAAAAAATATTAAAAAAATATTCTGTGGGTTTGGTTTTTGATTTGGTTTTGATTTTAGATTTGATTTTGATTTTGATTTTGATATTGTTAAACGGTGGGTTTGGTTTTGATTTTAGATTTAGATTTAAATTTTGTTACACTATGGGTTTGGTTTTGGATTTGGATTTGGTTTTGGTTTTGATTTTAGATTTAGATTTTGATTATATTCAACAGCAGTTTTTCTTCGATTTAGACCCTTTTTCTTCTTGATTTAATAGCAGTTTTTCTTCGAGTTTTGATTTTTGATTTTAGACCCAGCAGCGCAGCAGACCCTTCCTCTTCTTCTTCTTCTTCTTCAGAAAAACTCGAAGAAAAAAAAAGAAAAAAAAAAACCAAAACGACGTCGTTTTGGTGTCGAGCCACAAACGGGCCACACTCTTTGGAGCTACGAATCGCGATTGTAAAAATATTGGAGAGCTATCACCATGTGAACTCCAACTCTTTTGTTAACTTCGAACACTTAGCAAGTTTTACCAGAAAATTAGGAGCCAATTTTATTAAAGGAGAGATTTACTTTGTGGGAGAGCAGTGAAATTGGAGAGCTCCAAGAACTAATAATAAAATAGTGGAGAGCTATGAATTGGCCAGTTCTAAAAATAATAATAAAATATTAGAGAATTATGAGATTGGAGAGATCTTAAAAATAATAAAAAAATATTAGAGAGGTATGAGATTGGAGAGGTCTAAAAATAATAATAAAATAATCAAAGGTTATAAATTGGGGAGCGTTATGAATAATAAGAGACCTATGAAATTGGAGAGCTCTAAAAACACTAGGAGAGCTCTAGAAATAATAGTAAAATATTAGAGAGTTATAAATTACAGAGCTCTAAGAATAATAAGAGAGCTATGAAATTAGAGAATTATGAAAATATGGTGGTGTTTATGATAACAATAATAATAGTGATAAAAGTGGTGGTAGTAATGGTGGTAATAGGTGTAGCGTTAGCGATGATAGTGGTGGCAGTGGCATAGTGATGGTGGTGGTGGTGGTGGTGATGGTGGCGGCATGATGGTGGTAGTAATGATAGTGATATTGGTGGTGATAGTGAGCTTATAATAGTTTATATCGATAATTATGTTTAATATTTATAAATTCAGTCAAAATTTAGTAAAATTCAAATGATTTAAATTTGTTTTAAGTTTTAGTTTATATTTTAAGAGAGATTTAAATTTTTAAGTGATATTGATTTTAGTTATCAAATAGGTTTAATTGATAATCACTTAGTGGTGTTTTGAGAAGTTGGTAAGCTTTTTGGCTTTTTTGATAGCTTTTTTTGGCAAAAAGTTGGGTTTTTTTGGGTAAAAAACGTAAACTTTTTTAGCTAAAAAAGCTAAAAAGCCAAAAAAATTAGCTTTTTTCAATTAAAAGTGTTGAATTAGTTTACCAAATATCCTAAAGTATTTATACTAAAATTAAATTTTTTGCTTTATATAATAAAATAAATAGATTATTATGTCGAAATTTGCTTGTGTTTGTTTCTATTACTTTATCACAAAGTCGTCCCAATTACGGGTGCTCGCGGATCGATTTTGTGCGGTTTGCGGTTCGATTTTGACTCACCCGCATCTATGCGATTTGGAAAAAAGTCAACCCGCAACCGCCCACAGTGCGGTTTGCGGTTTGCGCAGATAGGATTTGCAGATGTGCGAGCGGTTGCGGGCGGTTTGCGGTTTACACTTTTTTCTTTAAAAATTAATTTTTGAGTTTTTTTTTTCCCATCGAATTTAGGCATCAGATTCATTTTATATATTTGCGATCATTTAACAACAATTTTCTGATGAGTTTACAAATAAAAATTGAATATCAATGCATTAAACGAAAGTACCCAAAACAAAGAGGCCCTACCACTACAACAAAACTGAGTTTTTACGGCTCCACATTAACGACATACAGTAAATACAAGCCGTGGTTTCTCACTTTTACGACTTGCTTTTTTTGCATGTCGTAAATAATTTCTCAAACACGGCGTGTCTATTGCGTAGGCCGTGAATGCTAATAATGATTATTTTTTTACGGCTTGTAATGTTAGCCGTAAATAATAAAACTTTTTATGACGTGCATATAGAATGTCGTTAATACATCAACAACACACGACCCACATGTGCCAGACGTTAAACATATTTTACTTTTCACGACGCACGATTTATGTCGTTAAATGATATGGTCAAAAAAAAAAAAAATAGGCGCCAAACTAAAATGTTGTAGCGCCAATCACCAAAAATATTTTTAAAAAAAAGTTCTGTTGCTATTCAACAAATAAGAGAGGGAGAAGAGAAAGGGTTTGAAAGGGAGACTAGTTGGGCAGCGGTGAGACTTCGACCTAGAACGGTGCTATCTCTTCGGGAGCAAGACTGGTTCGACACCGGCAGCGATCAACGATTCGAAAAGGAAGGGTTTTCTTATTCTCTTCTCTTTGCTTTGATCTAGGTATGTTCGGATTCCCCCCTCCCCTCTCTCTCTCTCTCTCTCTCTCTCTCTCTCTCTCATGGTTCTGCGATAGCAGAGGGGCTAGGAAGGGGTAGGTGGATCGTCGGAGTGGAGGATAGGTGAGGAGATTGCTGAGTTTGGTCCTGGAGGATGGTTACCAAAGGGGTTGCTGGGGGGAGGTGAGGGGAGGGGAAGGGGAAAAGGGGAATGATTTTTTGTCTTCACAATGAGATCTAGTACGAACTCGACTCTCTCCTCCCTCTCAGGTACTCCTCTAATCACTCTAATTTTCTATTTGTTTTCCAAAAAATTGCATAAAGGTTTTTTTTTTTTTGCTGAGAAAATGATGCAAATAGTCAATGTGGGGTTCTTCTCTCTGTTTGGTTGCTGAGAATTGGAGCAATAAATATTCCATTGAATCTTGAACGTTATATGAACTGAATTTTTGTATGCAAAATTACTAATGCATGAAAATTTACATTTGTCCTCTTCATTATTCAAATTAATTTTGTATTATAATTTTTTTTTTTGTTTTTGTTCTTTTGTGATTTTATCAATTTTTTGGAAAGATCTCAAAGTGTATCACAATAGATGAACTGACATTAATTGGTAGTTCCAGTCTTCCAGCAGCTAATTACATAGACCCCACTGATGTACAAAATGGATGCTAATGGCCGAAACCCTAGGGTTAAAATCAAAAGGCTTTCAAGGCTTCTGCAAGAAGCTTACCAAAACCATCATTTAAGTGATTCTAGACAGTCTTAAGCTGTGTGTGTTTACTTAAAACAAAGCACTAGAAAGCATTGGTGGGCATCATTCTAGTGTGCTTTTAGAAGCTTCTCATTAATGAGGTTGCTTTCAAGTGCCACGCATTATCTGGTAGTTTCATTGGGATCTATTGGACTGAAAGTTGAAATTGGGCATGTATTGTTATATATAGAAGAGTTTTCTTGCAAAGAATAGAAAATTGGGCATGTATTGTTATAGATAGATGAGTTTTGTTGCAAATGAAGCTCTTTGAAAGCTTGTTTCAGGCATAGTCTAAAAAATACAAAAATGAAGATTATCACAACATTAGATAAAGGAATACAGGAGACAAGGAAAACTTTTGCATTTTTATACTAGATATCCTGACATTTTAAACATCCACATTCAAAGCTTCCACAAGAGATCTGTAGCTATGCAAGTCTTTGTGCCTCTTTATTCCCTTCTTTCTCATGTCCTTCCGTACAAGTCTTTGTGCCTCTGTATTCCGTATTATAGTATCAAATTATTCAATTTGAGAGTTTTCAATATAGTTACCTTTCCGCAAGATTTGTGCTAGTTACTATTTTTATGCTAATCTAAACTTCTAAGCAAGTTTGCTACAATATATTTGTTTAAATCTGATGCTTTAGGCCATAATCAGTTGAGGAATCACATAATTAGAATGTTTCACTCTTCCTCATCAGCATAATGCCCACTATGGGGCATTGAGATTTTTTGGCTCTGCTTCAAGAACCCATATGAGTGGGCTTTGTGTCCCTATTTAAAGGGGTTGATGGTGAAAAAAGAATAGATTTTGGGAGGCTGGCTTGCTGGCTTGCTCCATACTGGGTGCCTTGTGCGTAGAGGCAATGAAGTGGACATGGGTAAAGAGAGTAAAGAAATTAAGGAAATGAGATGAATTTCTTAAAGCATCTTTGATAATGGTAATTTGGCCCATTTTATAGGTTTTCATGCAGAGTGTTGGGTGCTCTGAGCTGTCAGTATTGTACTGCCACATTTTGGGGTTTATTTGTTGGTGCTCTTATCATTTTCAGAGATGGAGCTTTCATCACCTTTCAATGTCTTTTTTCACCATGCCAGCATTTGCCACACTTTAGTTATGGGCCTGCATCTCTGCACTGTGATTTAATTATACAAAAAGTGTCATACATTTTTACACCTTGCATGCAACCTAATATCTTTTAGGAAAATGTTTAAGACCCCAAAAAATGCGCTCTCAATTTGACCCACAATGATGTGCACGATAGATGTCAATTTTTGATTTGTCACACATTCAAGTACATAGGCCCAACTCCCTTGCCACGTCATTGTGGATGAATTTGTGGGTCTAAATTTTGGAGTCTCTAGCATTTCTCTGCATTATGCATAAACTTTTATGTGGTTGACTTTTCACTTGTGTTCGAAACAGACTGTCACCTGCTAGTAACAAGTAGAATATTTCCAATTTTCTAATGTTCTCTACCATATGTGTAAATAGTAGTTCTCTTAACATTGATTATCAAACTGTCTATCATGTTATAGGTACTATTCTATGTACGAACATGTAGCGAAACTAGCAGAACAAATAAAAAAAGGGGTTGCATCTGTGGAAAGAGTTGAAGCAAAACTATGGCAGGTAGATGCTAATCTTCAGAAGGCATAATGTACGTATTTTAGAAATAACTATTAAATGACTAATTACGTCTTCTGAAGAATCTAGAATTGATGACCTTTGGAGTTTAATTGCCTAACTGTGACTTGATGTCGTCATTAATGCATTTTTCCAACTGTTTTGAGGTGTGCATTTTTGTTCGCTTAAAACATGGATCATCAATTTTGAAGTCTTCGGATCTTTACTCGTGTAATGAGTTCCTCAAATTTCAAATATTTTCTCACTGTTTTGATGATTTCATTTACGTCTCTACACAGATAGCCAGTGAAATTGGTAGCCTGTTCAGTTTTTTACTTATATTTAACTGCTCTACAATATGATAAAAGTCCAGGAATTATATTGAACTGCTCTGAAATACAACAAAAGTAAAGTTTCCTTACGGCATTTTCATGTTTTGGCTTATACACCTATGTTCAATGAATGTTCTGCGGGCGTCGACAACTACTGATGTAAGCTATGAGTCTGTGGTAACCAGTACTCTACATTCTATGAGAGATGCTAATAACCCTGCTAGGCAACCCTCTAACATCAATGCCATCCCCTCCCCCCTCCCCACTATAAGTAGTATTGTAATATTGACATTGTTTTTTATCTAAATTTTATGCTTTTGCAGACCCCTCTCAATTGTAGAGGAGACCTTGATGGAGTTCCTTTCAAAGGCTATAGGAACTGCTGTTGATTGGGTCTAGATGCCTGGGATGAAGGTTTTGAATTTGTCTTTTACCAATTATTAATTCTTGGAAAATTCTCAAATGTAGTTGTATTCGTGATTTATTCATAAAGAAACTACACAAATGGAACGTTTGTAAAAACAATACTGTTACAGAATTATTCATCCTCATACACCCACGGAACAATTGCTTCGCACTAGCTCCTACCCCCACATAGGCCTTTTGCAAAGTTTTGACTCTTTAAAGCTTTATATGTATGTAAATGACTTATTGCTATTTTGATACGTTTTTTTTTGTTTTTTTTTTTTTTTTTTTTTGGTGTTGATATACTGATTGGGATTTATGAAAAATATTAGAGTTTTGAAGGTCTTTGGATTCAACAGCTAATATTGATGTGTTTGATTTGATGAGGTGAGTATTGTGTTTATCTTTGTAGAATTTGGTTATTAAGTTAGTTTGATGAATATTGTGAATATTGTGTGTATGCTAATCTATATCTATGTAGTAATTCTACTGTAAGAACTATATATTATGTTTGTTTTAGTTATGAATTAAGTGAATTTTTCCACATATGAAGCAAATTGGTTGGAATAATCTAATACCCACATTAGTGGGTTTGCTGATATATACTAACTGGGTGGAATTATATATATTTACCCACTAACAGAACTTTTGGATTAGGACCATCTATGTTAGTCTAGTTTTCACTTTCCTCTTCTTCTTCTTCTTCTTCACCTGTTTGCCTTTATTTTATTATTTTTTTTGGTTAGTAGGAAAAATAAGCTTGTTTTATGTTTTCTTTGCACTCAAACAAAGGATTTTTAGCTCTCTTTAATAACATTTCCCAAAAATTTGTGGTAACCTTGGTTAGCCCCAATTTCTTATCTATCCAAGAACAGCTTCATAACCATCCAAACAGGGAAAAAAGAAAGAAAAAAAAAAAGCAGAAAAACCCCATCCATAGTTCAAAACTAATGCAATCTTTGTTTTTGTTCCTAAGCCATCGACATCTGATTAATGCTTCATGTGTTTGGTTATATCTGGGTGAGAGGGAAATGGAGAGGTCTTACTCATTTTTTATTCACCTCTCTCTCTCTCTCTATATATATATATATATATATGCTCAAATAAGTTGTGCACAATTTTATTTTATTTTTTTGTGTTTTCCCTTCTTTTAGCATGGATTCCAATGCTTCAAAGGGAGAACACCATTTTAGTGTTTCCCTTATTTTGAAGTTGTCCATTAAATATCTAATTTAATTGTTGATCAAGTAAGAAACCAAAGTTATAGCTTATTTATTTTAACTGGATTGCATCGAATATGTTGGGGCTTTTTTTTTTATTATTATTTTTGTGTGTGTTTGAATTGACCATGACATGTTAAAGAAAAGGTAAATTTGGTTGTGTTGGAAATAACTAGATTTGGCATAATTAGGACTTTTGTTCTTATTAAATTGTGGAATCTAATTTTTTGCTTTTCATATGATCATCAGTTTTTCCTAATTTGTAAATTGTTGCTCCTTTGCTCTCAATGTTTGTAATTTGTGAATTCTTTGATTTCTTCATTTGAGTTTCTACTCTTTATACTTTTATCGTGGAGACATTATTGCATTCTACTGTGGGTAATTATTAAACTAAAATTTGTGAAAGAGTACAATTATTAATTTGCAAAATTCAATGTGATGGGCCTTCGAGCAAAAATCAGTTGGGCATTGATTTATTGAGGTTTTTTGTTTTTAATTTTTTGTTTAAACTTGAGTTTTGCTTGGTTATGAGTGATTTGGGGTGGAAGAGAAGGGAAGATAGAGGATGAGGTCTTATGGGTCACATTCAAAAAACAACCACACCTTGGTGTTGACATAAACTTATTAACTGAAACATATTTCTAATATCATTAAAAACTGTTAATTGACTAGATAATTTATTAATAAAATGGACAATTTTTTATAAAATTAGAAACCTCAGGGGGTGGAATGTAATTTTTAAAATCACAAGAGACAATTTGTATTTTAAGCAAATCTCAAAAAATGTATTTATAATTTACCCTATCATCTAATATTAATATTTTAAATTTAGAAAAAACTATTTCAAACCCTTAAATAATACAATAAAAAATTTCCACTACAATTTGTGAATGCAGATGATCGCAATCTTAAAAAATGTGCATATATAATTGAAAAAAAAAAAAAAAAAATGTGTCCAATTCATCTATCAAGCAAAGATCTAATTTCAACACAAGTTAAGTTAACCTCAGATCTCCATCAACTAATTAGTGATAATAAGCCCAGATCACAAGTAGTAGGTACCACTTTCTAACTATATAGGTACTACCCTAGTATTCTTGACTGTCTTGTGTATTAAGGGTTTTCTTTTGGGATTGGCTTTTAGTGGGTTTTTTTTGACTTTTTTTACGAACAAACCTGAAAAAAAAAAAAAAAAAAAAGTTAGTAGACTTTTTGTAAAGACTTTTTGTTCTTTTAACTAAAATTTAAACTTCCCAAAATCCCTAAAATAATGCAGTTCACAATTTAACTTATTTGAACTTTAGAAATTAATATAGACATAATGAGCCTTTTCAATGACTACATCATTTCAGCACTTCTTTTGTTCCTAACTAATGGAAAGGAAAACATGCATTGCAAATGGATTTAAATCCTCTGTTTTTTTTTTTTTTTTTTTTCTTCTTTTTTTGAACCAAAGAGTTATTATAGGCAGATTTTTTATTTTTCTTTTTCTTTTGAGAAGGTTACAAATTTAAACAAACATGCTAACATGGGACCAAAGATCAAGGATGTGAGGATATAAATCCAGGTTCATCTCATCAATATAGTTTTCTTTCGTTGTTGATCACAAAAAAAAAAACCAAAACAAAATAAAATAAGAAACCACAGCAAGCATACCTCTGCCTGAACCATTATGTTGTTTTTTTCTGATTTTCAGAGCAGCAGATTTCTCTCCATCCTTCTCAAGGTTCCCATTTGCATGTGCCTCAATAGATGTGTTTCGCTTACTAATTTCTCAACAAGCTGCCCCTCATTTTCATCAGAAGCCAATCTTTTCCTTTTTTTGGAGCTCTTTTTTTCCTTGTCAGTTGCATGCTCAAAAGCCTGAACAGATTCCTTTCTTGACTCATTTTTTATTAGGTAATCTTTGTTAGGCACTTCAGGAACCCCACCAGACAATGTTTTAGAATTGAACCCTCTTTCTTTCTCTTCTTATCTTTAGATCCAGCCTTTTTCTCCTCCAATGAAATGTTATATATCCTCCATTGGCATTTGCTTTTACAAAATCTCATGGTTAATTTTTGTATGCCTTCTCCATCAATTGTTTAAATATTTTTCTACATTATTGTATTATTTTTTTTAATATTTGGGCTTTGAAATAATCTTTTGCTGCTCTATAAAGGTCACATGTAGTGTTTTGGTGGGACATTTTTTACACCCAGTTTAGATGAAAATGACCAGATTGTGATGTGATGAATGAGGTATTGATATATTGTAATGGATGGGTATTAAGGCTGAAGTTATTGTTTTTAAACCTGCCTGATTTATTACTTTTTTTTTAATCTCCTTTTGCAGTATTTTTGACCTTTTTTTCCCCCTTCGGTTTGTGGTATTATACTTATTTGAACATGTCATTAGCAAGAAAATTTGAGCTTGCTGATGCATTATTTGCAATATAATGAGTGGCTTCTAGTAGCAACTAGTGTAGTTGCCATTGGTCCTTCTCCATTGAATGGCTAATTTTTTATCCATCACCTTTGATTTGTGTTTGTAATGAGAATGATGTGCCATGTTTGTAAATATTAGTAACAAGTTGTTCATGCCCAGGGCTGTAAAATGAATCAACCTAGCTTTCATTTGGCTTGGTGTAGACAAGGATCATATTGTTGATCAGGGAAATGGTATAACATGCCAGGTGATGGGGGAGTTCTGGGAAACGAACTAGTGAGGGGTGATAACAATGATTAAGAAATTTGGATAGAAATTGAAAGAAAAATAATTCATTCGAAATGAAATGGAATATTTTAAACTAGATGTCAATTTCTTAATCATTTTCTGAAGAATGAGTCAATTATTCTGTATGAACCAATGTTTGTATTACCTTTGTTGTTACATTGTCTGACTTGGGTTCCTTATCATAAATGTTATATATTGCAGAATAAGGTTCAAAAGCTTCACTAGCCTTTTACAGAAAAAGGGCCAACGTCTATCAAAGATGATGCAATTGTTCATGTGTTTGGTCCAGAATGGCGTGGTAGGGTAAGAGGGCTTGGATTTGTGCTTGAAGATACTATAGGAAGCATTGTTGCATGGCCAACCCATTTCATTAGCTTTGACTTTGAGTAGAATTACCATCTATAGATAGTTTTTGAGGATTTCATCAATATATTTCTATAATTTTTGAATAGTTTTGGGTAATGTTTACAAAGTTATATATGTACAGTTTTGGATGGTTTATAAATTTTTGGATAATTTAGAACTTAAGGATAGTTTTTTTGGATATTTGGAATGTATATATTGACAAATTTTGAATGTTTATAATTTATAGATATAGTTTACTTTCATGGTTGAAATAATATTTTGGTGGTTGATTAATATTTTGTGAAACTTGTTTGTAATATTAGATTGTATAAAACAGGTCAAATATAGAATTTACTGAATTAAAAAAATATATATGCACATTCTACGGCAAGCAAATTAGGTTAATATATGAAATATTCCACAGCATTTCACGTATGTCGTAGTATGTTCTGCTTATCTACGGCAGGCTGAGCAAGTCGTTGTATTATATATTTTACGGCATGCAATCAGCGTTGTTTGTCTCACCAATTAACGGCGTGCAAAAGTAGTCGTAGAAAAAGTAATAACAACGCACAAAATCTGCCGTTAAATAGTTTTTAACGACATGCTACAGCATGTCGTAGCAAAAGTAACAACGACGTACAAAATTTATCGTTAAATAGTTTTTAACGGCATACGGAGCATGTCGTTGAAAGTGAATGACTTTCCATGATTGGTCATAATATGATGTGCGCCTGCACGTCGTAGAAGGGTTTTTACAGCGTGCATTGCGCGCCGTAAAAACCCTTTTTTGTTGTAGTGTACACTAGCATTTTTGCCATGAAAAAAATGTATAGCAATGCATTAAAGGTTGTACTCAATTGGAATTGTCAGTTCAGTAATCAATAATCAAACTAGAAGCTCCATCGACCACCAAAAGGAAAATTTTATTAGGAAAAAGTGGATGAGTCACAAATGAAAATCATATAAGAAATTAAGTTTAGGACTTGATAATTCTACGGCATTAAGAAAGTTAAGAAATACTTAAAAATAAGGATCCTAGTGTCATAGAGAACATAATGGTGCTTCTGTTAAAGTTACAAAGTTGGTATATAAATAATAATAATAATAATAATAATTAAAGTGCGGGCGGTTTTTGCGGATTGCGCCCGCGACCCACCCGCAACCCGCAAATTTGTCATATTTCAAACCGCATCCACCTGCATTATGTTTGCGAAACCGCCCATTTATATGCAGGTTGGACGGGTTGAGCAATTTGAACGGTTTGGATAAACCGTTGCCCACCCCTAGTCCCAATCCATGTGTTGGCATTTTTCAAGTCTTTGGAAGTATTTTGGAGGGTAGAAATAGGAGAAGCTATTTGATGGTCCGGAGGCATGGTTAAGTAGTGTTTTAATATTGTTGTGATTGATGCAGCGGTGAGATTTATAATTTTATGTTAGGATGTTTAAAAAAAATAAAAGTTTAAATTCTTTCTAATTTTTTTTTTTTTTTTATTAGCAAAAAGAAATTTTATTAATGAAGAAGACAATATACATACTAAAAGCTTACATCAATAAATAAGGGAAGTGCAAATAGCATCATAACTAACCTTACCAATCCCAACTAAGGTGGCACCAATAAGGTAACATAATCCTTTACTAGCACTTAACCCATGATTGGTGAGGAACCAATCAAAGAGCCAAAAAGAGAGAACGGAAAAGAAAACAACAGAGAACCTCCACACCACTCCTAGCACAAAACAGATCACAGCGGCCACCATTTAGACTATTGCAAAACTTCACCTAGTCCAACCCCAAATGTGGTACTAAACTTCACCTAGATTCACTCCATTCCTCACAGCAGCAGCCAGGAGGTGTCAGTCAGGCTAATGCAAGACTAGAGCAAACTAGATCACTGCAGCTCACCCTCAGTTCACAACATCCAAATTCAGCAACTCATCCTCTTCCCCATAGATTAGCAGCAGACCTTAGAGCAGCCAGGAGGTGTCATTCAGACCAGACAACACCTCAACTAGAACATAGCAGAAACAACTTACTGCCAGCAATCTAAGGTGCACCTCAGACCAGACACCTCAATTTTATTTTGCTAAAAATTTAGGCTCTGAAGTATTTTATCAAAAAGCCCAAATTTACATGACCAAAGTACCTTCTGCATATATATATCATACACACTGCAGAAACCAAACAATCTCTCTCTCTCTCTCTCTCAATCTCTAAACCCCAACTCGGTCGATGCTCCTCCGACACTCTCCTTCGTCGCTGCTCCTCCGCTGCTCTCCTCCGTCGCTGCTTCGCTGTCCTCCTCCGTCGCAAGATCCAGATCCATAGTTCGTCGAACAAAGCTCCGCCCTCTCTTCCTTTTCTCTCTCAAGCTCGTCGAACAGAGCTCCACCGCTCTCCTCCGCGTCCGCCGCGCTGCCCACCGCCGCCGCTCAAAGCGTAATAGTCTCCACTCGTTCTCATCGTTTCGTCATCCATTTCTCTTCTCATCACTATCATACCTTACACATCTAATATCTCCAGATCTTTAACGTCTCTCTCTCTCTCTTACACACACACACACATGGTACCACTGTTCTAATTTCAGTTACAAATGAGATCGCTGCTGATCTTCATTTTTCTTTGATAAGATTTGGTATGATCTTCAAAAGGCATGGAGGCGAACGAATTCGAACTTTGTAAACGCCATTTCGTCTGATTAAAAACTTATATTTATATATATATATATATATATATATATATGTGTGTATGTATGTATGTATGTGTTTTTAAATTTATTTTTTTTTTTTTTGGTATATCTGAAAAAAATTTCATGTGTTATGCTTAAGAACTGATAAAAGTGCTTTTTTGTAGGCTTATTTGGGAAGTTGGCTATTTTAGTTAACTATTTGGCTTTTTGACGGCTTGGTTTGGAAATATATTATTTTAGTAATTTTTGTTTGTGTGTAAGTTTGAGAATGAATATTTTCTATTTGTTGTTATGTTCAAATTTTTTTAATTTTTTATTTCTGTATTTGTTGTTGTTGTTGTTGTTGTTGTTGATGATGATGATGAACAAATCAGGATTGGTTTGGCTTGGTATTACAACAGATAGGGTTGGTTTGACTCAACAGATAGGGTTATGTTTGGCTTGTATTTCAACAGAAAGAAAAAAAAAATTTAAAATGAATAGATAGAATTTTGACAAATAGATTATAGGGAAAAAATTAAACACATAATAAAATTTGAAAAGATATGTATGGGGAGGAAATAATTCTCCTCGTAAAATCCTGTTGACCAAGTCCATGCTCCTCCGTACGACGTCGCTTTGTCACCTGAAAACACAAATGTGAGCTAGCCGGCGGGTGTGTGCCGGAAACCTCTCCGATGCCTAAGTCAGAAAACTTGACAAATAGACAAAGCTCTATGTTCTCAGAAAAAATTGTGTTCAATTACCTCCTCCAAGGTGATGTTTGTGAGCTTTTATAAGTTTCCTGTGGCAAAATCCTAGTAGGACTTGTATTTCTCCATGCAGAGTCCTCCTAGGATTCATACTCCTAAGGATAATGCTTATCCTTTTACACCCTCCCCCACTGCTTAAACCAAGTGGGATGGTTTTCACCATGGCCGAACTACTATATGACCGAAATAAGCTTGGCTATGTAGAGCCACAGAGAAGGCCGAACTGTCCTTAGCTCGGTCTTCTCCCCCAACTCCTTATCTCGGCTTTCCCCTGTTCAACCATGGTGTGTTTAGATCAAACTTTCAAGTAGCAAATTCTGACCGACCTAACCAAATTATGACACGACCGGACTAAATGTAAGGCCGGACTTACTCCAAATTGCCACCGGATCGGAGTTGCTTTACACATTCTTGAACCGGAGTAACCACACCTCTCCTGGGCCGGAATAACTATACTTCTCCTGGACCGGAGTATCTATGCCTCTACTGGGCCGAAATATCACTACGGCTTCTTACCGATTCCTTCACACTTTGGGCCGCAGGGCCCAATTCACAGCTCAGCCCAATTCTTTCCCAAAAATTACCCTCTCAATTGCCCCTTAATTTCATCTGCACAGCATGACTGAGATTACAAATCCTTCAACCGAGCTGAAGTTCTACAAGTCTTTAAAGCTGAGATAAAAACCCTTCAACGTATCCAGCCGAGCTAGTTCTACTCCGAGCGCTGCTTTATCCGGTCAAAACGTCTCTTCAATTACGACTGTACCGCTTCCCATTCCCTTGCCACGTGGCGGGCTCTGATAGGCTGTGAGCTGTTATCACGCCGCCTTCGTACTTCGAACTTTTTGAACAGTCCCGCCCCTTTTTGCCGCTTTTTTCTCTCTCCTCTTTCACAAAATAACCATTCTTTTTCTTGAATCATTCACCTTCCATTCTTCATCTTCTCTCTCTGTGTTTTTACTGTTCTTCCGTTGCTTCTGAAGACTGCTTTTGTTTCCACTCTTCCATCTCCAGTCTCCTTTTCTTCAATCTGGTAAGTAAATCCATTCTCCTCTCTCTGTTTTGCTTTTCGCATCTTGCTTTCCATGTTTTTGCAAAACATACTTATATATTTTTGTTTTTGCTTCTGCACTTTTATGAAAAAAACCAGTAGAACTTCAAGTGTGTATGAACTATTATGTAGAAAACCAGTCTTAGATCCAAAATCACATAGCAACCGAACTAGGATCCTGTTTGCTTTAAACAGGTAGATCACTACAGTCAATAACCGAACTAGAACTTGAAAGTCTCAAAGAGTCACCAATGCCTGATTCATTTTAGCCGAAATAAGATCACCGAGTTTTGAACATATCAAACTAGGAACCTCGGTTTTCAACCGAACTAAGCTTTTGGGGCCAAGCCAGCTTTCTTAGTTCTTAAACCGAACTCAGAAAGCCGCCCCTAAGAGCTCAACCGAAGTAATTTTCCTCATACTGTAACCGTTTTAGGCCTTGGGACTAGACCAGCTTTCTTAGTTTTTTAGACCGAACTCAGAAAGCTGCCCCTAGACGTTAAACCGGTCTAATGTGCTCAAAACCGTGCTAACAAACATTCTGAAGAGCCGAGGTAGAACCAGCCCACTAAGCCGAAGTAGGATTTGTATATCTTGCTTATAATTTGTAGCGCGGTCAATCGATCTGTGCTTAACCCCTTTGTTTTCTACCTTGCAGACTTAGGTTGCCCAGACACTCCTGCGTGTGCTCAACCGAGCTACTGAGCCAAATTTTTGTACCGAAATAATTTATTCATAAATTATACAATAAATGGGTAAGTATAGATATTTAGTCGAAACCCCTGGTGGCATGGCCGAATTCAGGCAGGACTACCAGATTCCTGATGATGTCCAACTGGTATTGGCCAAGAAAGATGCTACTCCCTGGGACAATGAAGGCTCCGTCCCTTTCACCCTTCAAGGTGTGTGCCGGAAACCTCTCCGATGCCTAAGTCAGAAAACTTGACAAATAGACAAAGCTCTAAGTTCTCAAAAAGATTGTGTTCAATTACCTCCTCCAAGGTGATGCTTGTGAGCTTTTATAAGTTTCATATGGCACAATCCTAGACCGAGTGATAATATTCTGCCAAACAAACTTCTTCACATCCTTCTCTTTGATTGACGCCA